>JAOTOL010000731.1:0-115599 GCA_034440575.1 Imbricaverruca yamaguchii | reverse complement strand
TTTGCCATTCATAGCTTTATCCTTCGCAAAATTATCCTCCTCCATGTTGTCTCCTCAGTGTTTTCAATTTCTACGTCTGATGGTATTGTTCGACAATCCACCCTTGGCCCTGTGGTAAAGTGCTCAAGATTCACCCGAAACTTCAAAGTGAGATTTTGATGCCAATGTTTGAAGGAAAAACATCTCCGTAATCTATCACTCAGAATTTGTCCCTCTTGTCATCCGTGATTGTAACGTATAAATCCAACCCCGGTAGACGGTGCGTACTCCAAGACCCTGGTCAGTCATGGTGAACGGTGTTGATTAATCACGGCTTTTGCATTATCTTTCCTAGCAATTTTGTGTGCATTAATTATCACTTTCTTCGTATTCTTCCTTTGACCTTATCATTAATAGGTACCAGGGTCACCCATGTATTAATATTTCCCACCTTCCAAGGGAATTGAATCTGTTTGACACACAGCTGCTTTTGTTGTGCATTTCATCAATGGATATTGATGACATCAGAAAAGCAAATTCTGGGCTAGCAGCGAGACTGACTTACTTCCACTAGGTAATGATTGCAAGTGCTGACGGCAGTGATGATAAATTATTTTGATGCGCACCCTTGTGCCTTTATTCGTGTCCCCGCACCTATATGAAGACTCTTTACGTCTGCTATGTGTTCCTACTGTCCGATATTTTGCACCTCTTTACATTTGCTTTTTATGTGCTTCGGATCTGCTTTTTTGAGAGATAAGGTCCAGTCACAAGAAATCGGGTCATCTCGAATCCACTCTTTGTTCACACAATGTCCCGGTGTACTACTTCAGTGGCTCTAATACCGACAAAATTTAAATTCACAAGGAAGTATTTAGCTATAAGACGACATTGTGGGCAATAATGTCGCCAAGGCAGCTGACGCGCATAAAATTTTCAACTCAACACAATAGATGAAAGCAGTGTAGAATATGCATAATACTTTGAACAGACCTCATACCGCATTGACCTTAAGCCACATATTTGAAAGTAGCATGTCCATATCATTATTTTATCAAGTTCTGTACGAAAAAGTCTTCCCCGTAAGTATGATAAGAAGAGAGATACTTTGACCTGACCTCTGTTTAAAAACCGTGACCTTGGCTAAAATTTTGGAAGGCAGAAGTATTTGATTTGATGAAAGGACGGTATCATCTGGATTTGGTGTTGCTATGCTGCAACTACTGCGAATGGTGGCATTTTGAGATTTCGGAAGTCATTATCCTCCTTGATACGTCCCAAGTCAATTTCAAAGCAATTGTAAGTAATATTGGTGAAAGAGGCCAACAAGAAAATGTGGTGGGTCGAACCACAACCAAAGGTATAGAACCTACACTTATGCTCTGAGGGAAAGGATTAAAAGTACTAACAGGGCTGGAGGAAAATGCTCTCACCTGGTGCGTGAAGCATTCCAACTACAACGATTTGAACACTGTTTTGTCCGACATTATTCCTACTTTCTGAAGTTTTGTACTCTTTATTTTCCGATTCCAGAGCAAAAATCATTCGAGCCGACTTATGCATTTCAAAACCGTCTGATGACGCTTCTGGGAATCTCCTGGGTTGACTTTTTCAGACTCCTTGACGTGGAACAGAGAGGCATGTACCTAGTGTTCCTGCTCTTGCTTTTGGCTGCGCCAATGGGCACAGGGTGGAGTTTTTTTAAATAGTTGTGAAACAAATCGTAGGACGATTGCGTTGATTGATCCGTGTGCATTTTAGTTTGCGGTGTCGTGTCTGGTGGCTGACTGACTGACTGATTAGATTCGGCGATCACGATGATTAAGTCAGTGCACAAGTTTGATCAGAGGACATCGTTTTCGATTCCTATGACTTTGTTGAAGCTATGCCCCTTCCCTACCCTGAATTCGCCCCACCAAAACGTTGGCTTCATCCCTCCTCCCTACCCCTGAATTCGCCCCACCAAAAAGTTGGCTTCATCCCTCTCTAATGTTATGCACCAAGGAAATCACTTCACCTATAGTCAATACAGTTCAGGCCTGTTGTGATCCAATGTTCCATCAATGCCGATGTGTTTAGCCTGCGAATCGGCGCAGAAGTATTTTATTTAAGCCGTTGTGTGTTTGTTGGTGTGTGGAGTAAGGGCAGAGTGAGGGGGTGCGCTCGAGCCTTATCGAAAGATCGCCTTTTTCTGGCTAGAGGTGCCAATTTCGATGGAGAATGTTGTCCCAGTGCCCCCACCACCTGTAACAACGGTTGACTTAGCTGTCAACCGTTGTGATAAGACTATCACTCGAGTTATTTTTGACGTGATCAGGGGTGTAACTTTTCATGCCTTTTTGAAGGCACTTAACCGCCCTCGCATGTTGGCTTTGCTCTCCCAATAATGCAAACTGCTAACATGGGATCTTATATGGTATGCCCTCCCTATTCATTTGGGCCGCTCATTGCCTTCATGCATGGTGCCCTTCCAATAATTTTCAGAGCTACATGTATGGCTGTGACAGGACTATACCGGAACGAAAGTAGGTCTCGAGTAAACTGAATAGGACACGGAGGATAACGACAAAGACGATGCACCATACATTAATTTAATGCACAATTATAAGCGCTGCGTCACCAGTTAAAATCTTGACGTCTTGGCGATGATTAAACATCAACGCCGGGCACATGGGGACCAATATCTGCTCGCACACGTCGTATTCCAATCTTCCCAAACACACCCACGTTTCACTCGTACTCGTCACCAGGGTGGGAATTAAGACACTTCTTTAGAAATTTTAGCTCTGAAAACATCTTTGCACTCCGGGTTCATACTGGATAGGATGGGCTTCACATGTACCCCGACACATGTGGGAACAAAGATGTCAATAAAAACAAACACAGAACGACACCAACAAAACGCTGGTTATTCCACTTACGGTTGCCACTCAAACCAACCAATTTTCATAGAAGTCAGCAGCACGATCACAGCTTCCCACACTCTTATCAGACTTAGCCACAGGAATTGCAGACCAGAACGCGCCAACAGCTCGTGCAAAACGGCGCGCATACGAACTGAGTACAATGTCCTACGGCTCCGGAGCCGCGCCTCTGAAAACCTGCGTGCTTGCCACCCATATAGTGGGAACATTTGGCAGTTTTAATAGACGTCCTGCGGAGTCCCAGAGGCCGCCGATCGGAATTTGCTCCGTTAGTGTTTTCTGTTCTGAAATCTGTCCGTCAACCAATCGATGCAAGACATTTCTATATTACGTCAAGACTATTAGCAACTTTGAACAAATGGCTAGCAGTGCCATACTGCAAACAAAGGACCTTGACTGATCCTTTGCTTTGCGCACGGTTATCACATCCGACTGCCGCGTGTGAGGTGGCGGAGTTGGTTTCGTATTACGTAGGGAATTGGCTGCGTAGGTAGGCGCGCGCTCTGAGCTGAGGGTGAAGTGTGAAGTGTGTTTTTTTTTCATATGGCTAGACTTGTACTAAGACCAACAGTGAAAGTAAAGGACATTGCTCCTGTGAGTTATGAGAGACGAAAAGCCGCACTGATTATCACGAGTCTCTGCATTGGGGTGCCATCCATTGTTCACTTCTTCGTTCCTATGCGTTGTCATTTTATTGGACCAAAAATGACAATGTATATTATTTATGCATATTACTGATACATATGTACTGTACTGATGTAGTACTGATTACATATGATTTTACCGTCGGTTATCGGTAGATAGATTCCATGCATAAAAAATAATATGTCCACCAAAATGCACTCGGAAAAAGTATGTTTGCACACCGTCTCCGAACCCGGAAAATATATTTCCTCCTTTGCTCATCACTCCTCGCACTCCTCATCCATGAACCAGGTGCAGATGAACGCCCCAGGTAAAGGTACATATCCACCTTGAAACCGCGACATTCACCAACCGACACCATTCCGCGAACAATACAATGATGTCACATCGTTAACCGCATCTCCGCTGCCATTTGTCGTCGGCGTCCGGATAGCTTACCATGCTTGCTCACGGAAACGCCTGGAGGCATAACGAAATCAGTCCCAGTGGCTCCGTGTAAAATTATTGTCAGATGATTCTCTCGGTTTCGGACATAATTCCCTAAGCGCTATGTTCGTTTTTTAACTAGTTTGAAATCGAAGATTCGTGAGCAGGTATACACATGTGGATATATACATGCATATGTAAGGAAGCTTACATTTTTCGGCACCAAATTTTTAATATTTTCCCACCAGAACAGGCCGCCAGAAGCCCAGCCGGATCACGGTCACCTTCTTCCGATCCAATTATTTGTCCTGAAAGTAAAAGCAAACGCGAGTAGCGCCGACGCTAAGACCAGAGGGCGGCTCCGGCAACAACATCCGGGCAAACCGGAGTACTGGCCTGGCATTCCGTCAGCTGGCAAACAGGGGTGAACCCCAGCTGAACCACGTCCGGCAGACGGGTCATGGGCCCGGGAGGTCGGTGGCCCGGATCTGGAACAGTCGTCACCCAAGCCAGCAAAAATGCGCCATGAAGCCCCTAGGCGGCTTGACGATGCGAGTGGCCTGGGGGAAGAACATTCCACGAATCAAGAGCGCGAGCTCACCCAGAAGCCTCGGGAGTGGGTACAGAAAAAAGAGGCGGGGCTATAGCGAATTGAAGAGAGCAGAACAGGACAGACGGAATGGAGAGATGCAGAGGGGACTCGAAGACGCGCGGCGGTTGACGCCGAACCGACGCCTCAGGGACGTTCAGCGGTGGCCAGATGGCCGAGTTTTCAGATGGAGGAGAGGAAATGCTCAGCCGAGCCCACTCGCCACTCACCATCGCTATGTGAGTGCTGCTCGGCATCATGGGCATACCCATCACCACCACCGTCCCCGCGTAACCAACCCCACCGACGCTGGCGTATTCCGCGTGTGTGTGTGTGTGGGGGGGTGTTGGCGGAAATTGTGCACGTCTGTAAATAGAAATAGTTGTCCCAATGATCAAGTGTACGTATAATGCCTTCCCTTCCTTTCTCTATTAGTGTAGCATAAACTGACATGTGTATTGTGTCCAATGTGGCCGGAGTTGGAGTCCCCTAGACTCCAAATAAATACCTGGTTGCGACTCCGCCTATCTAATCCGACCTGTGGTAAAAATTTGTCAAACTCGCTTCCTGATTCGATACCGAATAATAGGCAAGGCAAATTCAACGTGATACATTTTGTGAGCACACAACTGATGTCAATATCAACGAAAAACACGGATAGTAGTCTGGACCTAAATGCAGCTAGTTGGGAATAATGGCACTTCTGAAGGGGCATACCTTGATCGGAGGGCATTTGTTGAAAATCCCCTGCAATGATATGCCATCGTCCCCTCTCAGTCTCTGTCTCTTGATTTCAGTCTAAATATCCTCCTGCTTCTATCATTGTATTGATCTCACTCTCGGGCAAACACCTGGTCCCAGTTTAGCTATCCGTCTTTGGCATGGTCACCATCTCGGTCTGTCTTATGATTTCGGTCCAAGCATCGGTCTGTTTGTGGTTCTTTTCCCCCGGACGAATTTATGGCACATGCCATATGGCCGGAAGAAGAATTTGACGACCCCCGCAGATATAGCAAGAGAGACAGCCGCCAGCTGCCCTCCTATGGGCGATGTGTCCCCGGGCGTCGACCGTGATAGGCCATTGATCCTCCCTTCCTCAAAGTGTGGGGGACGACGAAAGGGCGCAATGACGAAACTCTCCTGATTGTTACTCCTGGGCATCATTCAAAGGGCAACTGTTAACTGGGCTCAGGTGTCTCTTGGCCGGAAAATTCCGCTGGCCTCTGTGACCCATGAGCGCAGATGAATGGGCGAGCATGGTATGCATGTGGGAGGGGCCGATACAGGGGGCACCACATTGCGTTCGCCGGAAGTCTGTCGCAAGACAATAGAGTATAGGCAAACACTGCCCGGTAGTTTGTCCACCCCGAACTCTGCACGTGGGCACGGTTAGTGCAAAGATTCGAGGGATACATGGACGGGTTTAGGATGCCATAAGCCCCGAGGTTAAAGAGGTAGGGCCGGCTAGGGTATCAAGACGACCAGGGACGTACCCAACGTGGTAGGGATCCGTGCCCGCCCGTGGGATACGTCAGACCCGGCCGCACGTCTTCAACGTGTAAGGCCCGGCGTGGCGTCGATTGAATAAGGTTAGGTTAGTTGGCCATTGACACCTGAGTCAAGTCATAAGACAGCACAGAAGCCCAGGGAAAGTTTCACCGCCCAGTTTGCCAAAGCCTTAAGGGCAGTAACGACAATAGATGCAAATTACATAATCAGGAGAGTCGAGTCAGCCGTTTACAGGTAAGTCTCGGAGCGCGTAATTAATATGCGTTCGGGACTAACCGAGTCCCCAGTGAAATGGAGCACGACTTCCTAAGTGCTTGCGTTACACTGGAGGGGGAAATTGTGGGCGAACTCGTTTTTCGTATTCTTAGGGACCGAATGATTGTGCGGGGATTGAAAGGAGCGAGCGACTGTTGCATGGATGCTTAAAGGGGTAGTTTTAGCACGCGCCCGGAGGGCCTCTGAAAATTACGCGCATTGCAGGGGGCGGAATCCGCCTCCCTAAGATCTAGGCTCCTATTAAGGACAGAGCAACGAAATTCATACAGTGGATGGGTACGATAGTGAACTCTATTTTGTACAAATTTCATGACCTTAGGTCAATACAATGTCTTCAAGGTCAAATGAGGTCAAAATAGCAAAATGTTCTGGTTTTGCGTGGCTTGGCTTGTCATTGTTATGGATCGATGTGATTGTGTTTAAATGCTCCAAAGGTGGCATTGATGATGTTTTGGACATTACTTATGATCAGTCGCCGTTATGCCGAACTGTCCCCAAGTCTACGAGCAAATGCTATGCTTGCAAGCAGATACAATGTTAACTTGCCATATTCTATGAATTGTAATCTTACCAAGTGTGGCATATATGTGTGTGTGTGTGTGTGTGTGTGTGTGTGTGCTGTCCTCGTTTCAGTGTGTTGTTGCGTTTTTGGACACCGATGATTTTTAACGCGTCATGGCGTTTTCGAAGGTCCCGATGTTTTCATGTAACGCCCGGTGCTTTTGTTCGTTTTGGAACTATGTTGCTTGCCATTTGCGGTCTCGGCCTCTTTTGCAGGACCTGGTGCGTCCTTATGACCTCTGTGTGCCATAAGAGCTTCTTGTGTATTTTTTTAGAGGTCCAGGTATGTATATTTATGACTGCAACGCATGCATTATGGCCCTGTCGCTTTTGGGAGACTATGTGCGTTTTGGAGGGCCAGTTGTATTGTCGGCCCCCGTTATGCTCTTAGGTTCCTGTTGTGTTTTTTTTGGCTCCTGACGCACATTTGTGGAGCTCCAGTACGATTTTGTGGCTTCGGTGCGGTGCTTCTTAGTCCCAGCGCAACTTATCGCGCCCAGGCGCGTAGTTCCGGGGACCCAGCGCCAGTCTTTTGGGCTCAATGAGATTTTTGTGGATTTTTTGTTTGTTTGTTGTATATTCCGAATCCCGGCCTGATTTTTGAAGTCCCTGGCGCCACGTTTTTGCATCTCACCTCGATTTTTTAAAGATACGGTATGTTCTTCACTGTCATACGCAATTTGTGAAGGCATCTGGTTGCATGTTAGGCGCTCCAGAGCCATGTTCTTGAACAGGACATTCATTTTGTTAAATCCATTCTTATTTTGGAAGACTCCAGCTTTATTCTTTTTTGGATACCGATTTGGTTTTTGTGGTCACACTGTTCTTAGGTGTGGGCCAATTTTGTGGAGCCTCGACGGGACTATCAATGAGAATTGTGGGTCACGAGCGCAATATTTTGGGGGATAGATTTGAGTTTGTGAGAAGTGCTGTACTTAGCTGTTGCCCTAACGCGATTTTGGCAGTTCCCATTGCAAGTTATCGAACCTCGGAACGAGTTTTCGGGGGCCCGAAGTACTTATTTGGATACCCCTGCGCGAATTCTGGTGGACCGACGCGAATTTTGGTGACCCCAGCGCGAGTTTTCGAGACCGGCACGATCCTTGAGAGTTTATGCCTCAGAATAGAGGAATTTTCCCCTTTGATATGCCACTGTGGACACTGGAGGAGTATATTTTTGTCCCAGAGTGACATTCCGGTTAAGAATTTATTTTTGGAGCAGCTGCGACTTTTGGGGCCCGGCGCGCCCTTCTGGGCCTCCAGGGTGATTTTCAGGGGCTGCGACGTCATTTTTTTATATAGTCCAATGTGATCTTTTGGGCCCCGACGTCATTTTCTTGGTCCTAGCGCGAGCTTTAGCTGCCTCGACACCTTTTTGGGTCTAAAACGTTCTAGGGGTTTTATCATCATTGTTGGGCCCCAGAGTTCGAGTTTTTTTTTGTGTTTTTGTGTGTTTTTGTGAGTGTTTTTCAGCGTTGGACCCATGTCTAGAGTGTTATTCGTTGCTCTATCTTCATTTGTTTTGGTCCCATTGAGACTGTTGTGGAATGGTACGACCCGTCGTTCAACTATATTTATTTATTGAAGGTCCGTCTCTTACATCCTTGGGCCTTTACCATGGTATAGGACTTCTTCTCATGTCCCAGGAGCATTATCTGCCAAATTAGGGGCCTCCTGGCACGCCTCGTGGGCCTCCTTCTTAATCCTGGCAAAGCCTTACCAGTCTTGAGGGAATCTTCAATTTTGGAAACCTCACTTCACACCTGTTTCCACTCCCATCTTAAGGGGCTCCTCTCACTTTCTTGTAAATCTTTCTGGTCTTCGGGGCCTCATTCAGTCCTGCAGACATACTCGTTTTTGGGGGACTCCTCTCGAGTCCGGCATGGTCCTCATTTCTCTTCTAGAGTCCTTTTTCAAATTAGTGGCCTCCTCTTACGTCTTGGGGACCTCTTGCTCTGCGTTTTCATTCGAACATCGCCCATCTTAAGGGCCTCCTTTTCATTATTGGCCTCCTTTTCGTTCTGGTGGCCTCCTTTTCGTCCTCGAGTGCCTCCTTTTCGTCCTGGGGGCCTCCTTTTCCTCCTGGGGGCCTCCTTTTCGTCCTGGGGGCCTCCGTGTCAGTAGTTGGCACTCTTGATTTCTGTGGCCTCCTACCCTCTCTTAGGTGACGTATTTTTCAAATTATGGGCGTCCTCCTGTAGGCCCCTAATTTCTAGAATATCTTTTTTCGTCTTGGGGGCTCCTTTTCGTCCTGGAGGGCCTCCTTTTCGTCCCAGGGACCTCCTGTTTCATCCTGGGGGACTCCTATTCGTCCTGGGCCTCCTTTTCGTCATTGGCTTACTTTCCACCCTGGGGCCTCCTTTTCTTCCTGGGGGCCTTCTTTTTCGTCCTGGAGGGCCTCCTTTTCGTCATGAGGCCTCCCTTTTGCCCTGGAGGGCCTCTTTTTCATTATGGGAGCATCCTTTTTCGTCCTGGTGGCCTCCTTTTCGTCCTGGAGGGCCTCCTTTTCGTCCCGGGGGCCTCCTTTTCGTCATGGGGCCTCCCTTTTGTCCTGGAGGGCCTCCTTTTCACCCTGGAGGGCCTGTTTTTCGTCCTGGGGGCCTCCTTTTCGTCCTAGGGGCCTCCGTGTCAGTAGTTGGCACTCTTGATTTCTATGGCCTCCTACCCTCTCCTAGGTGACTTCTTTTTTAAATTATGGCCTTATCCTGTAGGCCCCTAATTTGTAGAATCTCTTTTTCGTCTTGGGGTCTCCTTTTCGTCCTGGAGGACCTCCTTTTCGTCCCAGGGACCTCCTTTTTCGTCCTGGGGGCCTCCCTTTTGTCCTGGAGGGCCTCCTTTTTCGTCCTGGAGGGACTCCTTTTCATTGTTGGCCTCCTTTCCGTTCTGGTGGCCTCCTTTTCGTCCCGGAGGGTCTCCTTTTCGTCATGGGGCCTCCATTTTGTCCTGGAGGGCCTCCTTGTCGTCCTGGAGGGCCTCCTTTTCGTCCTGTGGGTCTACTTTTCGTCCTCGGGCCTCCTTTTCATCATGGGACCTCCCTTTTCGTCCGGGGGCTCCGTGTCAATATTTGGCACTCTCTTGATTTCTGGGGCCACCTAAGTGACTTCTTTTTTCAAATTATGGGCCTCCTGGAGGCCCATAATTTGTAGAATTTCTTTTTCGTCTTGGTGCCTCCTTTTCTTCCTGGGGCCTTCTTTTCGTCCTGGGTGTTTCTTTGTCGTCCTGGGGGCCTGTTCGTCCTGGGATATACTTTTCGTCCTGGGGGCCTCCTTTTCGTCCTGGGGGCCTCCTCAAATTTCAGGCCGGGTGGCACCCCTCAGTCTCACGGCAGGGGCCAATTGCACCCCCTGCCCCCCCCTCTCCGGTGGCGACGCCCCTGCGTAGGATGAATGCTGACATTGGACAAAGTTGGCCCGACAGTTGCCCTGCCTGCCTCGCGCACTACTACATCGACGACTAGAGTACGGGTACACTTCCCAACTTGGACATAAGGCTCGTTGGACTTAACGTGCATATTGAGCATTTGGTGCACAATATGGATGTGAGTGTGATGGCAACACGCGTCGCATTTTCATTCTGACTTAAATATTATGACCGGGTCTTGAGGGGTGCTGATTTCTTTTCTGATTCCACATAATTTGTTTTCTTCAAATCTCCCCAAAATGAACTCCCCATAGCCAACAACATGATGTATGTCATGAGAGCTTAGGACACCTAGTGACGTCACTTCGAGTTTGGGGATGGTGTCAGGCTGTACTCATCGAGCGCTTTCCGATGACATCTCTTTCGTTTTCGTGCGACACTTAGTTTGGAGATTCGAGGGGTTCCTATCAACCCCCCAGACGAGGTGTTAGGATCCGACCGGAGAGACACGGTTAAACACCGTCTTTAATGGATTAGAAAAGCGTTCAGCGAACAGCATAGGCGAATTTACGTGTTTCTCGAACCTACCAGCGGTGTTCGTAATACGGCACGTGTATCTACGCCTGCTAAAACGAGTGCGCAGAATTCCGAACACTAACTTACTTAGCATTTTGAACCCAGCATTTAAGCATATTAAAAGTTACATTTGGTAGGGGCGGCTCCAGTGATTATTATTGGGGCGGGGCCCATTTCCTCGGAGGGGTCTTCGGCGGAAAACTTCGCTAATTGGGGGAGGGTTATACACTGGAGCCAGGGGTGTCGATTTTTTAAAAAAACATTGGGGGGCCGAAGTGCCAACGCACGTAACCTCCCCCCAACCAAAAACTCCTCGGATTTCGCACACTATATTTTCAGATCTCAGAGATTCTGAGTTTGCATTCGACGATGTGCATGTTTATGCTTATTCATCCTACTCACGAAAGAGGAAAATCGTCCAATAACTGGTGAAGTCACATAATTAAAAGAGTGGTACACAGTGCATGTCAACATAACATCTCTAAGTAATGGCATGCAACTGCAGTTTCATACAGTGGGCTCGGATGTATCGTCGTCGTCACCGTCAGCCCCTTCCCCTCTCTCCACACACCAACAAGCACACACTGGCTTAAATAAAAATGTTCCAGCGATTAGATACAGGCTAAAACATACCGGCACTGATGGAGTATCGGAGCACAGCAGACCGGTATCGGAGCACAGCACTGTGACGACAATCGGTGAAAGTATTTCCTTGGCGCCTAACGTTAGGGAGGGGAGAAGCGAAAGTTGTGATTGGTCGAGTTCAGGGTCGGGGGAGGATGTTTTCATTCACACCTGTGCCATCAGAATATCACTTTGCAGTTTCCAGTGAACCTGGAGCACTTTACCACAGGGCAATTCATTGTGGAATAGCACCATTAAGCGTCCAAATGGAAGGCACGGATAATAATTTTGTGCACAGGATCATGCTACGGATGGGAAAAATCCAGGAAAAGCCCGCTTTCTCCAACCATGAAGTTCACTGTGGCCAACCAGGGCCGCGGAGCACACCGTCTACCGTGGCGGACGAGTGCCCAGGAGCACGCCGTTCACTATGGCGGACCAGGGCCGTGAAGTACACACCGTCCACTGCGGCGGACCGGGGTCCCGGAGTACACCTTCCACTGTGGTGGACCGGGCCTGCTGAGTCCATTGTGGTGGATCAGGGCCATTAATAGGTCCAATTATATCATGCCATAGTAATGGCGTACCTAGGATTTGCGATGGGGGTGGGCAAACTGATTTGGAATTGTCGCACCGGCTCCAATTTTTGAAAAGTCCACGGACCAATATGTTTATCAGTGAGATACTATTTTATTTTATTTTTAAAGAATAATTACTGACCAACTTTGCTGCCCTGTCGACGGGCCAAATCTGCTACCATCATTTCGAAAGCACCGGATATCAACACGAACTCCCCGATCCTGTTCAAAGGATATTGTGTTTGTACCACTTGATAAGTCACCTCGCACTGCTGAAATTACACCGGTACAAATCGCAAAAAAAGTAAACTTTTCCGAACTCCGGCATTCCGATTACTCACGCAGAAACGCTAAAACGCCAACAGTCGCGCACATGTATCTTGCGCACCTTGCGCACTCGGCGCATCCGCCACACTACGTGCGCTTCTCCAGTTTTTGCTGGGTCTCAAACGTTGTGCTAATTACTGTCACATGATAGTCTTGTGCCATATTTGGAATGTGGATTTACTGGCATGGAGGCTCGCTTAGAAAGTTCGATAAATTCAATTCCATGTATTAGCTTTCTTCTTCCCATATTTGCTCGTGTTTAAGAAATTATGATGCACTGAGCTTTGATGCACCTCTTATCTTAGGTTAAATATGCTCCAAGATTGTCCACCGAGCCGAGACCCTAGCTAGTTGTTCGCTGTTTACCCCGTTGTTTTTATTCGTCTACGGATGTGTTTCAGAAATCCAGCCAATGTTTTAGGGACCTGGCACATATTTGAGACCCGGCTACATTTTAGAGCTTTGTTGCTTTTTGTGCAGCGGTGACATGCTTCAGGTATCGGTGCGTTTTCGAAGACCCCGATGTCTTCATTTCGTGCCCGGTCTTTTTGTTCGTTTTTAGGACCAATTCGCTTTTGGGGGTCAACCATATTTTAGGGTCCTGCCGCTTTTTGCGAAACTCGGGTTTTGGAGGGCCCGGCGAATTTTCGGCCTCCCGTTGTGCTCTCAGGACTTCGCTGTTTATTTGAGTCGTTTATTTATCGCACATTTGTGGAACCCCAGCATAACCTTGGTTCCTTCGGTACACGGGGTCACGGTGCGACATTTCATTCCCAGGTGCATAGTTCCGGGGGACTCGAAACAGTTTTCTGGGTTCGACGCAACTTTTCGTGACTTCTGAATTAATTTTTTTCAAGTCCGAGTCTCGGCCTGATTTCTCTGGCACCTGGCGTTACGTATCTCGGTGCATTTTTTTCAACTCCTGTGCGCTTTTTTCGTGGCCGTACGCAATTTTTGAAGGTATCTGGGACATGCTTGGAGATGAGGACAAGTTTTCCTGACTCGGACGTATATTCTTCGGAATTTCTCCTTATTTTAGAGGGCACCGGCTTACTTTTTGTCGAGTTCAGATGTGTTTTGTGGGGCCACGCTGTGCTTACAGAGAGTATTTGTGATGCCTCGACTCAAACTTTTGGTACTACCGCCGGAATTATGGGTCCAGTACGCGAAATTTGGGGGCATCGTCGTGAGTTATCAGGGCGTGTTGTAATTAGCTCCGCCCCAACGCGATTTTGGTGAAATCAGATGCAAATTTTGGGGAGCCTGGTGTAAGTGATACGGTGCCCACTGCATTCACAGCCCGCTACGCGAATTCTGGGCCCGTTGTGTGAATGTATGGGGCCCAGCGCGATTTGTGGGAGACCGGCAAGATTCTTCAGATCATACCCCGTGTGGGATGTGGGACACCATTTTCCCCTTGGTACACCATTGCGGCTGCTCAGCGTTATTTTCCCGCAGCTGGCACCACCGAGAGTAGAAAGGCCCTTCGGATAATTTTCTTTCGGGACCCTTGAGATTTTTGGCGTCAGGTCTATTTTCTGTAAGCCCCCTGCAGGATATTTTTCGGCTCAGTACGATTGTTCGGGCTCGCGGTGCCTCGTTTTTTTTCGGTGCCCCAGCAGGATCTTTTTCGTGGTCCGATGCCTTCTTATTGTGGATCGTTGACGCAATTTTTCCGCTCGCAGGGTGACATTCCGAGTAGATATTGGTTCTTGGGAAGCCAGCTGCGACGTGTGGGACTCCGGCGCGACGTTTTGGCCCCAACGAGATTTTCAAATGAAGCAGCCTGAATCGTTTGGTCTAAGTGCGATTTGTTTGGCATTGTGGTCACTTGTTTTGATACCTTGCGATGGTTTTAATGGCTACAACACTTATTTTTTTGCGGGGTAGGGGGCAACACCTTTTATCAACTTTGGAGCCATTGTTGTGGAATATGTGGATCCAAGAGCGCTTTGTCGTGTCCGGTCTGTTTTTGGTTTCCCGGCTTCATTTGTTGGGTGATCCCAGGGAGACTTTTGAAGCCCCGGTGTGACCTGCCATGCATCTAGTGATTTCCAGGAGCCCGAACGGGAATTATTGATACCCAAAGGCTCAGCGTGATTTTCACGGGGCACCGTCCCGACCGTTTGTGGCCCCGTCGTGATTTTCTTGAACACCACAACACCCAGCAGCAAACTTCTGAGGCCCCAGCGTCATTGTCAGGGGCTTCTGCGCGCCTTTTGGGGACACCCAATGTGAATTTCTGAGCCACGGTGCGATTTTTGGGGAACGGAGGGGGATTTCTAGGGAGCATGACGCATTTTTTCCTGAGCTCGGCGGATTCTTGGGGGCCCCACAACCTGTCAGGAACTGCCCACAATGCCCCCATTCTGTATACCACTGTGCAATGCAATGCTGCAACATTCACAAACAGTTCATCTGTTTCATCACTCACACGCGATTTAAACTCCAAATTTCTTCAGACAGATTGAGGAAAGTCAAACATCTCATACATGTATTGGCAAGGATGGAATATAAGGCAGCATGAATACTATGGAATTCAGATCACAGTAGTTATGCTGCAATACATACCTTCTCCACCGGCTGCTTTGGAGATGGATGCGCTCCTGAAGTTTGATCAGGGTTGGAGTTGGAGGTGATGGAGCAGCACTGTAAAGGATATAGCATATGGTTCAGAGAACTTATTCATGTGTCCCTTGTTGGGTGTCATTTAACCTTCCAATTGAAAAGTATGCACCTCCAGAGGAATTTAGTGATCACATGTTAAGCACATTAATGACTGCGGCATTAAAAAAAAATCAAAATAGTCAGAGATTACCATAAACTGAAAAATGACCCAAAAACCAGGCAATATTGCAGTTCAAGGTAACTACCAGACAACTTTTCCACACATTTTGCCTCCATGAAGCATGCAAAAGGGTCACGTTTGGTTACGTCAGGAGAGGTTAGGCCTTGTTGTGAGGGAAAAAAATTCGAGAAAGGAAATTAGAGAAAAAAAATATACAAGAAAGAGTCCATGCCAGTTTAGATTAGGTCAGGTTAGATTTCTTAAGCTGAAAATACTTAAGAAATTTTATTGAGAATTTGAGTGAAGAGCACTTCAATTCTTGCATGGAAAGTAGAGCCAGGTTATGTAAGGTTATCTTAATGGAGCTTGGAGAATGGAGAAAATGGAGCTTTTTAAGCTATTATGTTGGCTAGGTTAGGCTGTTAGGTTATAAAAAAGTAAAGAAGAAAATATACTGCTTGACATTTTTCAAATGCATGTGTTGGTTTCCTTTCTCAAAATGCAGGTTGGGTTAGTGTTATGTTATCATTATCATTATCATCACTATCATTTGTTTTTGTTTTTGTTTTTTTATTTGTCATTCTATATCACCTAATTCAAAGCCCTTTTGGTGAAATTTTGTTCAGCACCTGCAAAGTAGGCATTTGTACAGAAAATGAGTGGTCCATCATATTAGTCACATTCATAAACATTGCATTGAAATGGTAATTTCCAAGAATTCATAAAACGCCTTAAAGCACAAATTTATGAAAATGAGTGCTCACAGCAAGATCATCACACGTATAAACATTGCATTAAAAAATCGGAGAAATAAAAAACTACCTGAAGCTGTAAATTTACCGAAAAGTGTGCCAACCCCTGACAAAGATGCAACATTGGTTTCCCACAATCCTGGGCAGAGAAAGCAAAGAGCAGTAGAACACAAATATAAATAAATGCAAACTAAACCACCTCTTCTTGAAGACAAATACGGTGGTTATGTGGTATTAACATAGAAACCCTGATCACAAATCAGAAAAAGAACATGTACTGGACTTATTGGAAGCGTACCTACCAACTTCTTCATCTGCAGTTCCTTTGGGAATTAAATATCAGCAAGTTGTTTCATAACTATATCAATCTGCATATATATATATATATATATATATATATATATATATATATATATATATATATATATATATATATATATATATATATATATATCTATATATATATATATATATATATATATATATATGTCAAAAGGTATGAAGTACAAAAAGAAAGAAAATAAGATCGACGTCACATGAGTTTGGCCACTGGGTGCAACACTGCGCGCAATTGCACCACAACTGTCTTATCTCTGCCATATTTGTCGATCGCAACCGCAAATTGAACTTTAGACTGTGATTTATGTAACTGGACATATTATCCTTGGATGCTACGAATTCGGATCTTCTGAAGAACGGCCATCTCATTTATTTGGTGATGAGGTCTGACCTTGTATAACTACTCTTGTAAGCTATGGCTTAGTACCTGCCTACTTGCTTTCTTCAAGAATGTAAATTATACTTAGTGTGCATGCAGCTTCTTGCTCACTTTTTATTTAATGGTATCATAAGCTGTCAGATACATTGGGTATTATTGGCTGTGATGCCTATATTATTATTGAAAAAAGCGCATTATCATTGGGCATACAGGTGGGCAGGTACCTACCTAGATAAATATCAAGCTGATGGTGTGATGGGTTGGCTCTGAAGATAAATATAGTCTGTATATCCTCTATCTCAATGACTGATTGTTGTTGGTGACTGGATTATTGTAGTGAAGGTCCTTCTTCTTGGCTCGTGATAGACTAGAGGACCCGCGCGTCGCGATAACTCCGAACGCCAAAAATGATATGTTCTCTGCACGATATATTGTGCAGAAAGTATAGTGAATATATAGAGACACTCGCAATAATGTTCTAGGCCGACAGCAATCACTTTCAGTTCTCAATTTGGAGGATATGTCCAGTTACATAAATCACAGTCTAAAGTTCAATTTGCGGTTGCGATCGACAAATATGGCAGAGATAAGACAGTTGTGGTGCAATTGCGCGCAGTGTTGCACCCGGTGGCCAAACTCATGTGACGTCGATCTTATTTTCTTTCTTTTTGTACTTCATACCTTTTGACATATATATATATATATATATATATATATATAGATATATATATATATATATATATATATATATATATATATATATATATATATATATGCAGATTGATATAGTTATGAAACAACTTGCTGATATTTAATTCCCAAAGGAACTGCAGATGAAGAAGTTGGTAGGTACGCTTCAATAAGTCCAGTACATGTTCTTTTTCTGATTTGTGATCAGGGTTTCTATGTTAATACCACATAACCACCGTATTTGTCTTCAAGAAGAGGTGGTTTAGTTTGCATTTATTTATATTTGTGTTCTACTGCTCTTTGCTTTCTCTGCCCAGGATTGGGGAAACCAATGTTGCATCTTTGTCAGGGGTTGGCACACTTTTCGGTAAATTTACAGCTTCAGGTAGTTTTTTATTTCTCCGATTTTTTAATGCAATGTTTATACGTGTGATGATCTTGCTGTGAGCACTCATTTTCATAAATTTGTGCTTTAAGGCGTTTTATGAATTCTTGGAAATTACCATTTCAATGCAATGTTTATGAATGTGACTAATATGATGGACCACTCATTTTCTGTACAAATGCCTACTTTGCAGGTGCTGAACAAAATTTCACCAAAAAGGGCTTTGAATTAGGTGATATAGAATGACAAATAAAAAAAAACAAAAAAAACAAACAAATGATAGTGATGATAATGATAATGATAACATAACACTAACCCAACCTGCATTTTGAGAAAGGAAACCAACACATGCATTTGAAAAATGTCAAGCAGTATATTTTCTTCTTTACTTTTTTATAACCTAACAGCCTAACCTAGCCAACATAATAGCTTAAAAAGCTCCATTTTCTCCATTCTCCAAGCTCCATTAAGATAACCTTACATAACCTGGCTCTACTTTCCATGCAAGAATTGAAGTGCTCTTCACTCAAATTCTCAATCAAATTTCTTAAGTATTTTCAGCTTAAGAAACCTAACCTGACCTAATCTAAACTGGCATGGACTCTTTTTTGTATATTTTTTTCTCTAATTTCCTTTCTCGAATTTTTATGCTCACAACAAGGCCTAACCTCTCCTGACGTAACCAAACGTGACCCCTTTGCATGCTTCATGGAGGCAAAATGTGTGGAAAAGTTGTCTGGTAGTTACCTTGAACTGCAATATTGCCTGGTTTTTGGGTCATTTTTCAGTTTATGGTAATCTCTGACTACTTTGAATTTCTTTTTTTGAAATGCCGCAGTCATTAATGTGCTTAACATGTGATCACTAATTTCCTCTGGAGATGCATACTTTTCAATTGGAAGGTTAAATGACACCCACAAAGGGACACATGAATAAGTTCTCTGAACCATATGCTATATTCTTTACAGTGCTGCTCCATCCACCTCCAACTCCAACCCTGATCAAACTTCAGGAGCGCATCCATCTCCAAAGCAGCCGGCGGAGAAAGTATGTATTGCAGCATAACTACTGTGATCTGAATTCCATGGTATTCATGCTGCCTTATATTCCATCCTTGCCAATACATGTATGAGATGTTTGACTTCCTCAATCTGTCTGAAGAAATTGGGAGTTGAAATCACGTGTGAGTGATGAAACAGATGAACTGTTTGTGGATTCTTATGTTGCAGCATTGCATTGCACAGTGGCATACCGAATGGGGGCAATGTGGGCAGTTCCTGACAGGTTGTGGGGCCCCCGAGAATCCGCCGAGCTCAGGAAAAAATGCGTCATGCTCCCTAGAAATCCCCCTCCGTTCCCCAAAAATCGCACCGTGGCTCAGAAATTCACATTGGGTGTCCCCAAAAAGTCGCGCAGAAGCCCCTGACAATGACGCTGGGGCCTCAGAAGTTTGCTACTGGGTGTTGTGGTGTTCAGGAAAATCACGACGGGGCCACAAGCGGTCGGGCCAGTGCCCCGTGAAAATCACGCTGAGCCTTTGAGTACCAACCAGTCTCGTTCGGGTTCCTGGAAATCACTAGATGTATGGCAGGTCACACCGGGGCTTTAAAAAGTCTCCCTGGGACCACCCAACAATGAAGCCGGGAAACGAAAAACAGACCGGACACGAAAAATCACTCTTGGATCCAAAGGTTCCACAACAATGGCCCCAAAGTTCATAAAACGTGTTGCCCCCTCCACAAAAAAGAAGTGTCGTAGCCACTAAAACTAGCGCAAGGTATCAAAACAACTGACCACGGTGCCAAAAAAAACTCGTACTTAGACGAAACAATTCAGGCTGCTTCATTTGAAAATCTCCCTGGGGCCAAAACACCGCGCTGGAGCCCCAGACTTCGCAGCTGGCTTACCAAGAACCAATATCTACCCGGAATGTCACCCTGCGAACATAAAAATTGCGTCAAGGATCCACAATAAGAAGGCGTCGGACCACGGAAAAGATCCTGCTGGAGCACCGAAAAAGAACGAGGAACCGCGATCCCGAATAATCGTACTGGGACCCACAAATATCCTGCAGGGGGCTTACAGAAAATAGAACTGACGCCAAAAATCACAAGTGGAGTGTATCGAGTCGACCCGGCACCGGAAACAAATCAGAATAGGTCCCAAAAGAAAATTATCCGAAGGGCCTTTCTACTCTCTATGATGCCAGCTGCGGGAAGACAACGCTGAGCAGCCGCAGTGGCGTACTAAGGGGAAAAGTGCTGCCCCCATCCTGAAGGGATATGATCCCAAGAATCGCGCCGGTTCCCCAAGAATCGCGCTGGGCCCCATACATTCGCATCGGTGGCCCAGAATTCGCGTAGCGGGCTGTGAATACAGCGGGCACCGTAACACTTACATAAGGAGAAATTCCTAAGAATATGTGTCCGAGTCAGGAAAATTTCTCCTAAGCTCTAAGCATGCCCCAGATGCCTTCAAAAATTGCGTAAGTCCCTGAAAAAAGCGCACAGGAGTTGAAAAAAATGCACCGGTGCCAGATACGTAACGCCAGGTGCCAGAGAAATCATTCCGAGACTCGGACTTGAAAAAAAAAAAAAAATTCAGAAGTCACGAAAAGTTGCGTCGAACCCAGAAAACTGTTCCGAGTCCCCCGGAACTATGCACCTGGGAATGAAATGTCGCACCGTGACCCCGTGTACCGAAGGAACCAAGGTTATGCTGGGGTTCCACAAATTTGCAATAAATAAACGACTCAAATAAACAGCGAAGTCCTGAGAGCACAACGGGAGGCCGAAAATTCGCCGGGCCCTCCAACGCCCGAGTTTCGCAAAAAGCGGCAGGGCCTTAAAATATGGTTGGACCCCAAAAACCGAATTGCTCTTAGAAGGAACAAAAAGACCGGGCACGAAATGAAGACATCGGGGTCTTCGAAAACGCACCGATACCTGAACCATGTCACCGCTGCACAAAAAGCAATAAAGCTCTAAAATGTAGCCGGGTCTCAAATATGTGCCAGGTCCCTAAAACATTGGCTGAATTTCTAAAACATATCCGTAGACGAATAAAAACAACGGGTTAAACAGCGAACACCTAGCTAGGGTCTCGGCTCGGTGGACAATCTTGGAGCATATTTAACCTAAGATAAGAGGTGCATCAAAGCTCAGTGCATGATAATTTCTTAACCACGAGCAAATGGGGGAAGAAGAAAACTAATACATGGAATTGAATTCATCGAATTTTCTAAGCGAGCCACCATACCAGTATGGCATCCACATGCCAAATATGGCACAAGACTATCATGTGGCAGCAATTAGCAAAACGTTGGAGACCTAGCAGAAACTGGAGAAGCTCACGTAGTGTGGCGGATGCGCCGAGTGCGCAAGGTGCCCAAGGTATATGTGCACGACTGTTGGCGTTTTAGGCGACCCTGCGTGAGTAATCGGAATGCCTGAAATCGGAAAATTCAATTTTTTTTTGCGATTTGTACCGGTGTAACTTCAGCAGTGTGGGGTGACTTATCAAGGTGTACGAACACAATATCCTTTGAACAGGATCGGCGAGTTCGTGTTGAAATCCGGTGATTCAGAAATGATAGTGGCAGATTTGGCCCCCTCGACAAGGCAGCTAAGTTGGTCAGTACTTATTCTTTAAAAATAAAATAAAATATTATCTCACTGACAAACATAGTGGTCCGTGGACGTCTTAAAAAAATTGGAGACTGCGACAATTCCAAATCAGTATGCCCACCCTATCGGAAATCCTAGGTACGCCACTACCATTGCATGATATAATTTGACCTGTTGATGGCCCTTATCCGCCGCGATGGACTCAGCAGCCCGGGTACACCACAGTGGAAGGTGTTCTCCGCGACCCCGGTCCGTCAAAGTGGACGGCGTGCTCTGTGACCCTGGCACGCCACAGTGGACGGTGTGTACTTCACGGCCCTGGTCCACCATTGTGGACGGTGTGTTCCTGGGCACTCGTCCTGAATTCGCCAAGTCACAGCTTTGGCTTCGCCCATCCCTAATGTTAGGCGCCAAGGAAATACATTTTTACCTATTGTCGTCACAGTTCAAGTCTGCTGTGCTCCGATTCTCCATCAAGGCCGGTGTGTTTTAGCCTGCATCTAATCGCTGAAACATTTTTATTTAAGTTGGTGTGTGCAGTGAGGGGAAGGTGCTGACGGTGACGATGACGATAGATCCGAGCCCACTGTATGAAACTGCAGTCGCATGTCATTATTCAGAGTTGCTATGTTGACATGTACTGTGTACCGTTCTTTTAATTATGTGACTTCACCAGTTATTGGACGATGTTCCTCGTTCGTGAGTAAGCTGAATAAACATAAACATACACATCGTCGAATACAAACTTAGAATTTCTGAGATCTGAAAATATAGCGTGCGAAATCCGATGAGTTTTTGGTTAGGGGCGGGTACGTGCGTTGGCACTTCGCCCCCCCCCCACAATGTTTTTTTTCTTCTTCAAAAATGGACACCCCTGCTGGTAAGTACAAGTATCGTCGATTGTGGTAAGGACGTAACGATATGGTTCCACAGGCGTCATGAGAGGTTGTATCAAGGGAGTAGTAAACCTATCAATATATGCCCATGAAGCACATACATATTTTTCAAGCATGCAGCACTACTTTTTGTGTTGTTATGCAAATGCTGTGCACAAAGAATACAGCAATTATGGTCTATAATAGCATTCTTTGTCTATGTAATTATGGCATGCACATATACTTCATAAATTATGTACAACGGAGATCAGATGAGTGCATTCCGGTGCGAATATACTTTAAGGATGACAAATGTTACACTTCGAAAACATTCTCGTTGATATGCACTTAAGTGGTGAAATTTTGCTTGCAGTTCTGTTCAATATTAAAGGCATTGTCCACCAATTGTAATAGAGTGAACCGATCGGTCATCATTCAGAAAAGGAAGCATTTTGCCATTCTAGGTGGTCAGCCGAGGTCGAATATGACTTCAGTCTTTAAAAGACTGATTGAGGTACTATGGTCGCTTTACGTTCCTTGGGAAGTGATACATCACAGGTATTTACAAGTAACAAAATGCACAAGCACACAGCAGTGCTTTTATTACTGGAAATAATTTCAAAACCGAACGTTTGTATCCGCATTAAAAACTTTACTTTAACTTTAACCATCGGGCGGCCGATATGTGGAATCTGTCCCGCTTGGGTTTTTCGCAACAGCGGAAAAACGGCGCACCGTCTCCTCCATCAGTTTCACAGGTATTAGAACTCGGTCCGGTCAGGTATGGTCACTGACCTGCGGCTATTTAAGTGGGATCACCTCTAAAGCAAACCTTAAAAAGTCAGACCTGTCCTGATGCAAAGATATATCCACATGGATGACACTTTCAGGGCCTGGATCCAGCAGCAAAACTGACAAAGCTGCTGTCACGAATTTTTTGCAATTTTTCTTGATGCCATTTTTTAACCACTTTGGCCTATTTACCACTTTGGCTAAAGTCACAAATCCAAGTAAACCGTGCATTTTCTATATAGTTTAAGTCAATATAAGTATATCTTGCCGTCATTTTCATATCCTTACAAAAAAATTAATTCCGAAATTGAGCGGCTTAGGTTTTCATTACAATTCCCATATTTTCATATTTAAATTCTTACAAATAGCAACTTGGGCGCTGCATGACCGATGTAATCGATGCGCCCCTAAACTCCAATAACCAACCAACAAATAGCAACTTGTGCCTTTTCTGTCTGATTCCAAAGCAATTCACATTCTAAATCGCCTCCAAAACTCAAACCTGAAACTCGCGAACGCTGACGCATCAGCATAGCATTCACCAACGGCTGCATAGCCAGGGTGGCGCGTGTGGCGCATGCAAACTGCCTCAACAATGCGCATCCACAGAAGATCTCTTGAGTCCGTGGCCGCATCAGATTCCAGCGCAAAAAGCGCGCTCCTTAGTTCAGCACGGTTTAGAGACATGGGCGAAGTTTAGCCCTCAGGCGTCCATCAGCTGACGCCTTGCCGGCCATTTTGGGACCGGATATTGAGATAGTGGCCGAGGGTTACAACACATACCTGGCCATTCATCCAATCGCATGCTGGTTGGGATCAGATTATCTGAGTAAGTTGCAAAAATGCTTAGCCAGCTAAGATGTCGGTCCCAGATCAAATTGATTCAGCAAGGAATAAACTAGTACAACAAATGTACTAAAAATATTTCTTTCAGTTTCATTACAGCCGGTACCAGATCGCATTGGATACTTCGCTACTGGTGATTATCTGCTGACCATTGGCTATTCGTCGGCATCCAGTCCAGACGGAGGAGCCTGCCCCTCCCTTCCAAGCCCTTTCAAGGAACCAAATATACTTCATGCAACGGTAGTGGGGAACTCAGCTGTAGAGGTCAAATTGCCTGAAACAATTTACAATCGATTCCAGTGGAGTGTCCATGCGTGATGTCATCGGTGTATTTCTGTTTCACCTTGCAAAGCGATCAGATTCCTGGCAAATTCAAAGCCATGACATACATACATCTCGTATGAACACGGTACGGTAGCAGAAGCCGACTTTGCATCAGTATGGTGTCTCAGGCAAAACTGCTGGAAGAACGAACACGAGTGACTGAGGGAAGTTCTACGGACCTTTCATGTACCGCAAGACGTTCATTTATGTAGCTAACTTATCGGCGCGATAATTCGCAACATGTGCAGAAGCAACCAGTCCGACCACAGGGACAAAAAGCATCTACCACAGCTGGAAGAGCATCACGCACGCATCAAAATGTAATAATCATGCAGGCGCCCTGTCATGTCATTGTGAGAACAACATAAAACACAAGATGTATGTATGTTCACCGTCAAAGTAGTGTGTTTAGAGACCAGAATTCTGAGCGCAGCATGGCATTAGCGTCTCCTCGTGTCATGGCGCTGTGGCTCAGCACTCACATTTGACCTTAGAGACCAGAGTTCTGAACACGTTTAAGGGCTCCATTGTCTCCGCACAGTCACGTGACACTGCGCTGTGGCCGAACTCTCACATTCGACATGGTCAGCCATTAACTATCACCATGGCAACGACAGAAGACAATTTAGGGACACTATGCTCAGAATCTGTTGGTGAATTGTGATCGCCAACATGTCACCGATTATTCGCCTTTGCCACGAGGGTCATTGTGATTTTGCACGCACATACCCGTCAGTGATTATGGTCGGATGATGAGAACTGAGCTGATCGTGTCATCGCTTGGCCTCAGTTGATGACGCACTATTACACACATCAAAAAAGGGCCACTGAACCCTATTCTTATGATCCCACAGTCCTCAAGGTTTGAACTGCACGTGACTGATATATCAATACAAATAATATTGCTCAAGATTGGACAGATTGCCAACGGGACAATAACGGCATGCCATATCAGCACATCAGCCTGAATGGGACGACCACAGCAGTCGCTATGCATTCGGAGCATGGCTTGTGTTAAAGTTGGCATCAAGTGCTTCTGTTGCAGTACTAATGTACCAACTGTGTCAGTTTTCCTCCAAATTTGCATTATATTTTATTACCGTTCCTGACAACTAGCTGAATCGTGAGTGCGACTGGCGGCTCGGCGTGGCCGGTGGCTAAAGATAGTGGCCGAGCTGTTTGCTGAAGCAGTGCAGGCAGTCGAGCACCTGCTCGGCGGTTGGTCGTTCCTCCGGCTCACGGCTCCAGCAGTACGCCATCATGGAGAACCTGACGGCAAACCGGACCGGGCCACGTCACACAGGCGCACACCAATCGTCAGCTGCTCTACGTGTGTGCTTTCTCAATGTTAGAATGTTAGAGCGGTATAATGAAAGATGATGATCTAGATCACAGACACAAATTGTATGGCTTTGTCAAGGACCTGGGAGACTGGTCGTAGCACACTGCCATATTCGGAGGCGAATCGAATAACCACAAGCTTCTCCCAGCAGCATTTAGCACAGGTGGAAGAGCAACCCGTGTGTTTTGGCACATGACATGCCAAGAAAAAAGTGCTTGAACTTCCCGGGTGAACCAAGGGCTGTATATAAATCAATGATTCTGAAGCTTTCCTGGGGTAAAATAATTACCCGCTGATCTCATGAGTCATTTTTCATCTAGGAACCATATTTTAACGCACTTATCACGACACATTCTGGCAAACATGAGGAAGTCCATTTTCTAAAAGAAGCCAGACACGTTTCGGAACTGCTTTGCATGATACATCGCAGGGCTGGCCATTTTGACCGGCCATCTTCCGCGTCGAAATTCACAACCACCTGTGTCCACTTACCATGGGCAGTCGTGCCGCCAGCAGGCGCGACGACCGATTGACCGGGGCGGTCGGTCACCGAACGTTGCCACGTGCGCATTATACCTAGACCATCGATGGCCCGATACCAGAGTTACGGTTGCTACCGGCCAGTGGCCGCGGCCAATAAACGGCCGCTCCTAACCACACTAGGCGTGAACCCATTGCCTCCCCCTGTCCAGGAGCCGGGAATGGACCAGAGGCTGACTAGGGCCCAACCAGAAGCTGACTACGTCAGGATCAGCGGCTGACTATATCCGGACCAAAGGCTATAGGCCATATCCGGACCAGACTACATGCCTAAACCAGAGGCTAACTATGTCCGGTCCAGAGGCTGACTAGGGCCAGACCAAGGGCTGACCATGTCCGGACCTGAAGCTGACTATGTACGGACCAGAGGCTGACTAGGGCCGGACCAGAGGCTGACTAGGGCTGAACCAGAGGCTAACTATGTCCGGTCCAGAGGCTGAGTACGTCCGGCCTAAAGGCTGGCCATGGCCAGACCAGAGGCTGACTAGGGCTGAACCAGAGGCTAGCTATGTCCGGCCTAGGGGCTGACTATGTTCGGACCAGAGGCTGATTAGGGCCGGACCAGAGGCTGACTATGTTCGGAACAGAGGCTGACTAGGGCCGGCCTAGAGGCTGACTATGTTCGAACCAGAGGCTGACTATGGCCGGACCGGAGGCTGACTATGGCCGGACCAGAGGCTGACTATGGCCGGACCAGAGGCTGACTAGGGCCGGACCAGTGGGTGACTATGGCCGGACCAGAGGCTGACTATGGCCGGACCAGAGGCTGACTAGGGCCGGACCAGTGGCTGACTATGGCCGGACCAGAGGCTGACTATGCCCAGACATCTGGACCGGATCAGAGACTGAGTGGTCAGTTGCGAGTGATCGGCGGTACCCAGCCGGCTATTGTGAACGCTGACTGTGACGGTAACGACTCACTATGTGGCCTGGCGTGGAGTAGAGCGAGAGTGAAAGCGCGAAACAAATGAGTGAGTGAGTGGCACGTGTCCTCTGCGGGTGTAATTTGTATGGCTGATAAGCGGGGATAGCAGATGATAAACTGTCATTAACATTCGCCGGGATTGCCTGAAAATACACCTTCGCCAGGCCGGGGTGGGGGAGGGCTCTTGAAAGCTTCCTGTAACTTCTCATATAGGTACGTTAGGATACAATACAAAACACCATTTGAAAGCTCTGGTCATGAAGAGCCCGAAGCATACATTATATTCGCATTTTGACTGAAATGAGGACACCAGAGTTCAGTCAAAATATGAAACCTATGTTAAGTCTCTGGAAATGTTAAAAGACAGATCTTGTATTATTCCCATTTTGTTTTTTTCCAGAATTGACATAGATGAATGCATTTATGTTTATCACAGTGATCATAGTCCATACAGTCAAGACCGATGCAGTCGATGCGCCCTTATACTCCAATAACTAACTAATACAGTCACGAAAGGACTGGTCAGGTCAGGTCAACATCAGGCTTCAAGAATAGCTTCCGAACTATGCATATTAGACACACATGAAAAATGTCATTGGGAAGCCAATATAGCTTCGAGCTTATATCACATCTCATTTCTTCATTTTCGGTCATGCTCAAGTCGCTAAACGTCGCAATAGGTCAACCCAACAACATGACAATTACCGCGAAAAATGACCCGGAAAATATGAAGATGCATGTTTCGATTCCTTCCAACAGAAACCAACACGCGAAATATTAACTTCTGATTGACATTCGACAAGTCTTATGTCATATCTGGTCGCGCGTATGATCAGGTCAGATAGGTTCAAATTTGAATGCGTCTTGAATATCACATTCGAAGTATAAAATTGTGCTGATGTGTTACTGAAACATCTTTGTAAACTGTCCAGCATCTGATCGCGTGAACTAACCTCACGTTACGCTGGGACAATGCACAAATTGATGAACGATCTCTTCAGATTACGCCTAAGTGTGCACTGCTTGGGAAGTAATTCCGAAAAAAAGTTGACATTAGGTCTCATCAGGTCAGCTTGCACGAGATCACGTCATATCAGGTGATTCGTTTGTCACCCAATGTCATGTTTCACGATTTACACGGCGCTGAAGCCGAATTAAGATGTCACTTGGCGATGACCAACAACATTAGGTGTGAAATGGCATGGTGCAGAATATGTATGAGAAGTGTTCTGACCTGGTAACATTGTTTTTTGACACATCTCTTAACCCAGAATGCTTACTTCATGCTCTCTATCATTCTTCACCGTGACAGAATAGCAACAAATTGAATTTCCCGCACTAAATAACAATACGCGGAAATTGGCTTGGACTCAGGTGAGTAACCTCAACCTTAATTGCCATTTCCAGATAGGAGTTTGCTTCCCTTGATGGAAAGCAACACGCTCTGAGTTTGGTGTCTATATGTTGCAACTACACTGATTGGTGGCACTTTGAATATTTGGGAACATATCCACTTTGGTCAGTTCAAGGTCAATGACCTTTGACGCCCTGGGTTTCAAATTTCTCAAAAATATGAAGAAAAACGTATATAACACCACACCGAAAATTTGGTGTCTGCTTCTACCTATTCGGTCGCCATCGCAGAAAACCAAAATTCGATAGGGTGGGGCCCTATCGAGAGCCCCGCCCCTTCCCCACCATCAGGGCGCTGCCTGACTGGATGACCCAACCGCCCCGGCCCGGCGATGTTTAAACAGGATTGAAACAATACTAAAAATAATTGCGAATTGCGAATAAAAGTGAATTATTGCGGTGAAATTGCTTGAGACTTCAAAATGACACCTGTAAAACCCTTAGTAGTACACTTTTACATTCCCGGGAACTTAATATCGCAACATGCTTGATGGTTTGTCTCCAAAGGACCAGTTGCTTCCGAGCACCAGAATTTCGCTTCCACGGTTCACTACTCACATGTCGTCCGGGCAGTTGAGAGGTTGAGACAGTCGGTACTCACATATCGTTCGGGCAGTTGAAAGGCTGGGACAGACGGTATCCGTCATCCAGGAAGGTGGCCATCTCAAACGGCTCCACCTCGACGTACGGCTGCTGGGCCAGCGTGGTCAGCTCCCACAGCAGCACACCGAACGACCACTGGAACAGCGGAACATGGTCAAACGAGTCGTGGTCGTCAAACCACAGAGCAGCATACCGGACGACCGCCGGAAAAATGGAACATAGCCACGCGAGTCGTGGTCGTCGGACCCTAGAGATGTGATCGTGATCGCTAATAAAGAGTAACGCGCAAGTGATGAGTCAACTCTACCTATACATACGCATCTTTTGTGCATTTTCGTTGGCTAGATTAAAATTGGAACCGGATTCCCGAAAGTGGGAGGTGTTGCCGAGGAGTTTGAATCGACGAAAAGTGGCTGGTGGCGTAAGTAGCTGGTTCGACACTTAAAAATATGAACACAACTTTGTCAAATGAATGGATGGTTGCGGGGTGAGACTGAGACAACTTGAATCTCAATTAGATATAGGTTGCGCGCATAACTCCAATGATTAAGGGCGCCCACCATTGATCCCTTGATCGGGACTCCCTCTGACATGCTAACTGCGTGGACGTGCCCCCCCGCCCCCTCCACTCATGAGCATGACCTCTCCCCAATTAAATGCATCTCGCACCATCTAAACATTACCAGGGAATCGGAGCAAAAAAAGCTGGGATTTGAGGCGCAGACCTGAGGCTACTATGAAGAAATATAAAGTGTCATTCCTGCTTAGCACATACGCTTTATTATCATGAGGCTCTATTAGGAGGTTTATGAGGCCTAACCCATATGAGGTGTCTCCGGTCAGATCCTCATGCCCTGTCTCATGGGGGGAGGGGGCGGATATCCAAGCTAAGCGTCGCACTCCAATATCCAAACTATATCCCCTCCAATATCCAATCTAAGCGTCGCACGAAAACGAAAGAGTTGTTATCGGAAAGCACTTGACGAGTAGGGCAAGACACCAGTCCGAAAAAAAATGCTTCCCCAAAAGTGATTCACTAGGGGACCTAGATTTCCACGACGTCCATCATGTTTTTGGCTCTGGGGAGTTTATTTTGGGGATATTTGAAAAAGCAAAAAATATTTGGAATAGAAAAGGACAGCGAAGTAGGCCAGGACTATACATTTTTTTGGCTACCAAAAAATCCTTCCTTTTTTAAATTTCAAGTTTTTGAGCTTTCAAGTTTGCTTTCATTTTCTTTTTTAACGGGTAGAACTGACCGAAAGGTGTTGTTAGAAGCCAACTTGCACCGATAACAAATGCTTCCTTTAGCCAAAATCTTCGATTTGAACTCTAATAAGCCAATATGCAAAAATAATAAGTAATCAAACACAGAGAAGAAAAATCCTACGTTCTGTTGCATCCATAAAGATAAGCAAACGCTGAAAGTTTCATAAAATATTATATCCGTTAAAGCGTGACGACTGGTTTAACTTTTTTTGGAGGCGACCTCACTTGGCTTAGACCAACTCGTTGACCCTAGACGACCTGACTTCAAAAGTTTGACACAACATGCCAAATGGATGTGGGGAAAAGGTATGGCAAATTTTGGCGCGCTGCCGTGCGCCGTTCTTTCACTATCCGCGAAAAACCTGTGGCGGTTGAAGACCCCCGATGCGGCGCGGGTTAACACGCGCCCTGGCGGGGGTGAAATCCGCCCACACCTCCGGCTCTTCGTGCATAACACCAGATTTTACCGGAAGATATACGCCATTGCTTGTGTACCTGCTTTTAAATGACTGGCGCTTTGCTTGAATCAAGAACGACGAAAATCGGCCGAATATTTTTCGAGTTAGGGGCCGTTAAAGTCTCGGCGCTGATGCGCTTCCCGTATATTGACAGAAGGAAAGTGTTCATGGCAACACTAGCGACTGGTTTGATGTATGGTATTACGCTATATAGTTTCAAAGTAATGTTAGGTCACCGAGGTCAAGTCGGGTACATGTACGTATTAGGTCACCGAGGTGCATGTACACACCCTACACATCCGGAAAACTATTGTTTGTCATTGTGTGTCTAAGCGTTTCCATACTTTATTCATGTATTTCACTCCCTTCTTTGCGAAGCCGATTGCGCCGAGCAGCCCAACGGAGCAGTCTGGCGGGTGGCCAGGTTCCGGTAACTGGAGCATGTAATGACCCGATCAAGTGCTGCTATATAGGTAACCTGAGGTCAAATGTCGGGTCTAGGATCTGTACTGGTGGATTAGTAATGTCCAAAACATCACTGATGATCATTTTGGAGTATTTAAACACGATCGCAGCGACCCATAACAATGTCAAGCCAAGCCACGCAAAACCAAAAAATTTGGACATTTTGACCTCATTTGACCTTGAACATATTGACCTAGGCTCATAAAATGTGCACACAATATAGTTCACTGCCGTACTCATGCACCCTGTGAATTTCGTTGCTCCGGCTTTAATAGGAACCAAGATCTTAGGGGGCGGAATCCGCCCCACCCCCTCCAGGAAGCGTAATTTTCAGAGGCCCTCCAGGGCGCATGTTAACTTCCACTTTATGAAAGCTCGTTACTGAAGGACTACAGTTCAACACGACCAGCTCTCGAACTCTTATATCGGAACTTATATCCAGGCAATAATTGTATCCCTAACACGATATTCAGTATTAATGCAATGCGACCTTTCATTGGAGATTGGAGCGTGTTTACGAGGTATGTTTATGGAGACCAAATTCGGATGTCTGAAGTCCTGCAGCATCGAACCAAGCGAACTGAATATTAATCCTCTAAACTATAACACATAAAACATTCTTAATCAGTGTTCCGATCCTACACTGGCGTTGTGAGGTTTGCTACACCGAAACAACACTGCACGGCGCCGAGTCCGATCACTTCACCCACACACAACACCCACCAAGTCCGAAGCGGGCGTGTACTGGTTGGTGAGGATCGCCTCCATGGCCATCCACTTGACGGAGCGGCTGACGCCGTCCGCCAGGCGACAGTAGTCGGCCGGAAACAGGTCACGTGACAGCGCGCTGTCGGCCAGCTTCACGTGCAGACTGTCGTCGATGCTGGAATGCAGGTCACGTGACTACGTCGCGATGAAATTGGTGCCCGAAAACTCGGCGAATGAGCCGAAGTTCGGACTGCCTCTTTCTGACGTCTGGAACGTGTCTGAGGGTCGGGAAACATTCGATTTGACGGTTGATAAGACGACGTGACTCGCCAAGAAAACGAACGCTTTTTCGGGGAACAAAAGGGCAAGCGAGGTTACGAATAGACTGGTGAAGACGGGAGATTATTTTTACGTGTAAGCATGAGCACTAAATTCCAGCAATGTGCCAATTGCATCTGTCGCATGGTTTTATACACATGCCGTATGGTCTTTTACTATTAGTGTAACAAATAGCTTGGTAGTCAGGCTGAGCGTCCTGGGATCTGAATATCCTGCACAGATACATCCCACCACATTTATCCATTTGCATGATATTCGGGTGCCAGGACGCCCAGCCTGACTGCCTAGCTAATTGTAACGCCAATTATGCAGCACGTCGAGTTGAAACGAGTATATCTCTGAGCCAGCCCACTTGAGATGTCTGCGCGTGCGCTTGCATTTATTTGACTCTTAACGACTTGGATGGCGGGCAGTTTCCAGCCTAGACGCGGTGACGCCACTTCCGGTCGTGTTCAAGTAGCTCGGCTCGGCTGCTCAGCTGTCAAGCCAAATTAAGTTGCATCGCCACGCGCCAATTGACTTCAGGCAAAACGACTGCTGACGGTTGCAGCGGCCATTCAGCAACCGAACTGCAGAGATGGCATGCACTTGCTCTGGCACGCCACGCCCGTCTGTCGCTCATCGTCCGGCTGCACCGCAGCAGCCGGAAGGAGGGGATTCGTCTGGGGACGCCTGAGCGCTTATGTGTTCAGGCGCCACAGCGGGAGCGCAGGAGCGGCGCCTGGACCCACACGAGCGCAGGCATCCCCAGACGAATCCCCTCCTTCAGGCGGCGGCGGTGCAACCGGACGATGAGAGACAGACGGCGCCTGGCTCAACACCACCCGCAGCGTATCGTCAGCAACGACGGCGTCTTCTGTTTCTTTTCCCCTTCTGTTCCACCTTGTCATCTCCGATGTCATCGGCAAGCTGATATGTGCACCTCATGACACATGAAGCTTTAAATGAACTATGGGGATTCTGCAAGGCTTGGATCGGTTTTTTGATGAGCTGACAACCATGCTAGTGAAACAATATATCATCAAGGCTCTGACCAGCAGTTCCTGGCTGCCACATCAGTGTGACAGATTTGTCATGTGTATATTCGGTTGCAAAGATTAAAATTGCAATCAGGCCCGCAGCCGTCACCCACATGAACGGCAGCTGAGTCGAAACAAATAGTCACCTGACACCTACTTTCTGGTCTACAAGCATAACATACGACGGCTACGGCACAAAAAACAGACATTCTGCCAGGGTGGGTGTCGTCGTCCCGCCACTCTGATTCAGGAGAGTTCAATTGCGGTGTGCATACCGACTATTGCTTCCAGTGTATGTGTGGGAGGGAGTGGTGGGGCTGGATGTCATGCCCAAGTGCTTTTGTTTATGCTTTGGCGACCGCCAGAAAACATTGCGCGGCGCTGTTCTGTCGTTTGGTAAAACTGATGACCTGATGATCCTTGAATCTGTGTGGACTTCTTGGCATGTTCATAATTTGTCACAGCTGCTATCTCTCGCCACAGCCTGCAACCAATACCTTGCGCTTGCGCCTGTATTCGGTCGCCAGCTACAGCACGGCACGAACGCATGGACTCCCACGTACGAACACTGTCGGCACCAGAGTATCACGAACCGCATCCGCTTTCCGCTCGGCACCCTCGCCGTAACAGATGCTGTTTGCGGCTTTACAGCACACTTAGCAGCTGAGGCTATATGGCGTCGCTTGCCTTTCACCCTGGCAGGGAGGGCGGGCACTGCGAGGAATCCAGCCCCGCACCTCTGGCCTCTCCGCCGCCGCCGCCGTATCACTTCCGCCCTCGGACCAGACCCCGGCGGCGGCACCTCAGCGCCGGCCAATCACGAGCCCGGACACGTCCACTGCGGGTCAGCATCACGCGAGTGCGACCGACGGCCGCCGCACCGGCCGCCGACGACAGCGTCAGCCCGGCTACTGCCGACGGTCACCACCAGACCAACAGCGTCAGCCCGGCTACTGCCGACGGTCACCACCAGACCAACAGCGGCAGCCCGGCTACCGCCGACGGTCACCACCAGACCAACAGCGTCAGCCCGGCTACTGCCGACGGTCACCACCAGACCAACAGCGGCAGCCCGGCTGCCGCCGACGGTCACCACCAGACCAACAGCGGCAGCCCGGCTACTGCCAACGGTCACCACCAGACCAACAGCGACAGCACGGCTACTGCCGACGGCCACCACCAGACCAACAGCGGCAGCCCGGCTACCGCCGACGGTCACCACCAGACTAACAGCGGCAGCCCGGCTACTGCCAACGGTCACCACCAGACCAACAGTTGGCGGGTTTGCCGCCCGGGTAGCTCAGTTGGTTAAGAGCGCTGGCCTGCACTGGTCTCCCCTGTACTGGCAACACAGGGTTCGAGTCGCTTCGCGCGCTCGCATTTAGCCCCCGGCCGGGAGTGTCAGTTGGCGCGATAAGGCCGGGGGCCAGATACCGGGCGGGCCGTGTCGGTGCATTGGCGGCACGTTAAACTTTCGGTCTAAATTCTCCCGTTCAGCTGGAGTTCATGGATCGGGTGGTGGGGCCAGGGTTCACGCAACAAGCTCTGCTTAGGAATAGAACCCTGGTTCCTCAAGCCACCCCAGCAACAATTCGGATCAAATTTATTATATAAATAAAAATATAAAAAAACAGCGGCAGCCCGGCTACTGCCGACGGCCACCACCAGACCAACAGCGGCAGCCCGGCTACCGCCGACGGTCACCACCAGACCAACAGCGGCAGCCCGGCTACTGCCAACGGTCACCACCAGACCAACAGCGGCAGCCCGGCTACTGCCGACGGTCACCACCAGACCAATAGCGGCAGCCCGGCTACCGCCGACGGTCACCACCAGCCCAACAGCGGCAGCCCGGCTACTGCCGACGGCCACCACCAGACCAACAACGGCAGCCCGGCTACTCCCGACGGTCACCACCAGACCAACAGCGGCACCCCGGCTACTGCCGACGGTCACCACCAGACCAACAGCGGCAGCCAGGCTACTACCGACGGTCACTACCACAGAGGTGAAAAAGTACCAACACGACAACGTACGACGGTGAAAATTTGCCACTGCGGGCCATTCCTCCGTGGTGGAAACTCGTCCCCGGAGACTAGGAACAAAAAAAACTGCTGGTTTGATTCGAGCTTCGGAAAAAAATATTATTTACGATTTCTCGAAAAAGCAAAACCCGTCGAATTCCTCGAAATAAGATGAATATCCAAAAATGAATTGCAATTTGCTCCCCATCCATCCCATCCCCCCCCCAAGACACACATGAAGTTTTTTTCCATGTAAAGGAGTTCCTTGACGTCGTACACAAATCTTCGGCAGCGACAACTTTCCACCGGAAATAGCCTATGGTGGAAATTGGTGGGAATGCTTTTGACCGACACACAGACGCTAGAATGTCAAAACTGTATGCCGGCCGGATGCACATGATTTTTTTGCGTTTCTGGTAAGTCGTGAAAACGACATTTCCATTCACATTTCATTTGTTTAAAGCCATAACTTCAAAATGTAGAGGCGAAACACTGCCAACGACGGTGGGCGAGAGATTATGATAAAAATATGAAGAATGAATGCAGGGCTTTATTATAAAACAAATTTCCATCAGGTACAGCTTCATGTTATTTGTAAGGTGGCTAATCACAACTGTACATTTTTTATTCAGCTCGCGCTTATTGCTTCCATCGTTTATTTTGCATCTCTTTCTCACGAGTAATTTCCGGTTAGGTGCGTTTTCACGGTTTCATCTATCAACTTGATTACCTGCGGCTGTTTGCCAAAAGATGTCACTAGTGAGCCACTCTATTCTGACGTTATGCATCATTATAGAGAATACGCGTATTTTATTACTGTATATTTTATGCAGATAAATTATATTACAACCGAAGACATATCACGCCGTCTAGATTGAAAAGATATATATATTTGAGTTAACGATGTAGGAAAAAATAATACAGAGGAAACAATGAAAGCCTATAGGGCTTTGATAGGTGGTTTAGCAGGAAGTAGGAAAAGAGGAGTGGTGACATCCATCCTCCCTATGGTCCATGCAAGCATGGAGTGGTATTCGAGGGCCATTGGGCTCAATACCAGGGTGGCCAACATTTGTAAGGAGCTTGGGGTGCAGTTCTTGGATTTGTGGGGGAGTTTTGGGGGGAGGACGGAGATGTTTGCTTTAGATGGATTACATCTGAGCAAGAGAGGAGTGGAACTGCTCAGCAATAGGTATGAGGAGGCTCTCAACAGGAAACAGGGAAACTAGGCAGGACATGGGGGGATGTAGCTGATAAAGAGAGAAGCATAGCAAGCAATGGAAGGAATAATTTATCATGTTTTTATGTCAATACCAGAAGTGTTAGGAACAAAATTGGGGAACTGCATGCATATATGTTGTCTGAACAGCTAGATTTGGTGTGCATAACAGAAGCATGGGTTAACGAAAGCATGTTTGGAGACAACTTGCAAGAATTTGAATTGACAGGCTACAACATGCATGCCTATCAAAGAGAGGCAAGGATAGGAGGTGGCATTCTCTTGTATGTTAGGCAAGTAATGAAATGTCATTCCATAGAGGATGGAGTACATAGTGCAGGAGTAGAATCTTTGTGGTTAGATATAATTCTGAAGAATGGAACAAAATTTAGGATTGGGGCATTCTATAGACCTCCAGACCAGAATGAAAACACTGACAGGCTGATGCAGGAAGAGATAAGTAGGAGAGTACAGGAGAGAACTATTTTGTTGGGGGATTTCAACATAGCAGGATTGGGAAACAAAACAATAGGTGTAAGCAAATCAGAAAGATGTTTCATGGCTTGTTTTGAGGACAATTTCTTCTTTCAAATGATACACGAGCCTACAAGGGAAAATAAAATATTAGATCTAGTGCTTACTAATGAGGAAAATTTTGTGCAAAATGTTAACGTAGGAGAGACCTTTGGTAATAGTGATCACAACATTATACGCTTCTCATTATATGTTGGAAGGGTAGCAACCAACAGAACATTGATTCCGAATTTTACAAAAGGGAATTACAGTGAGTTCAGGAGCTTCCTAAGTGAAATTAATTGGGAAGTCATATTGAATGGCTTAGATGCTTATGAAATGTGGACAATGATAAAAGATAAGCTATTTCAGGGTCAGGATAGGTTCATTCCCAGTAGGCAAATTAGATCAAACAGGGTTAAGCACCCTTCGTGGCTGACTAGGGAAGTTAAGCAATTACTGGACTCAAAGAAACAAGCATTCAAGAAACTAAAAGATACTAACTCTGGGTTAAACCTAGAATCATATAGAATAGCTAGAAATAAAGTTAGGAGGTGTGTTAGAGCATCTAAAAGACTTGCTGAAATCAACTTTGCTCGAGAATGTTCAGCAGGTAATGCTAAGAGATTCTTTAGCTTCTATAAATTTAAGGCTAAAAAGTGTAGTGTAGGACCACTGGAGGTAGATGGGGAAATAGTGGTTGATGATTGCGACATTGTGGAATCCCTAAGCAAGCAATTCTCATCAGTCTTCACTAAAGATAATTCTGGTACAATAGGAACATCTGTAGGCCATGCCATGGCAGGTGATATGCTGGAGGATCTTACAATAACTACAGAAGCCGTAGAGAAGCAGTTGCAGAATATAAAACCTAATAAAGCTTCCGGACCAGATGAAATATATGCTAGGATCTTAGTAGAGTGTGCTAAAGCTTTAGCAACTCCCTGGGTATCATTTTCAGGCGATCTATGGAGTATTCAGAAGTACCTGAAGATTGGAGAAATGCAAGTGTAGTACCAATTTTCAAAAAGGGAAATAGGAAGAGTGTAGGAAACTACAGGCCAGTCAGTTTGACCTCATTAGTTTGCAAAGTACTAGAAAAGCTGGTTAAACAGAATGTTCAGATTCATCTTGATAGGCACAACCTTTTAAGGGATACTCAACATGGATTTCGATCTCAAAGGTCTTGTTTAACTAACCTATTGGAGTTCATTGAGTATGTTACCAAAGAAGTAGACAATGAAAGCAGGATGGATGTTGTGTACTTGGACTTTAGCAAAGCTTTTGATAAAGTTCCACATGGAAGGTTAATTCATCAATTACAACAACATGGGATTGTAGGAAAAGTTCTACATTGGATTGAAGCATGGTTGCAGGGAAGGAAACAAAGGGTAGTATTGAATGGATGTAAATCTGGTTGGAAAGATGTTCTGAGTGGAGTGCCACAGGGCTCTGTTCTAGGGCCCCTCCTCTTTATCATCTTTGTGAACAACATTGAAGTAGGGCTGAGGAATAGAGTGTTCAAATTTGCTGATGACATCAAGCTGGTAGGAGTGGCTAACAGCAGAGATCAATCTAGTAATATTCAACTAGATTTGGACGACCTAAAAGAGTGGGTTGATCAATGGCAGATGACTTTCAACTATGATAAGTGTAAGGTTATGCATATAGGGTCTGCAGGCGAGACATTCAGTTATAAAATGGGAGGGAGGGAACTGGATGTTATTGAAGAGGAAAGGGACTTAGGTGTGTTGGTCTCAAAAGACCTTAAAGCAGAAAAACAATGTATCTCAGCTAGAAATAGGGCACTCAGAATGCTGGGACTCATTAATAGAAGTGTGAAATATAAGAGCAGGGAAGTCATGAAAAAGCTGTACTTAGCATATGTGCGGCCCCACTTGGAGTACTCTGTACAAGCATGGAGCCCCTACCTAGAAAAGGATATAGATATGTTAGAAAGAGTCCAGCGCAAAGCCACTAGACTCGTCAGTGGATTAAGTAACTTAGAATATGGAGAAAGGCTTAATGCATTAGATATGTACTCACTCAAGTATAGGAGATTAAGGGGAGACATGATTGAAATGTACAAAATTGTTAGAGGGCTAGATCAGGTCAATTTGAATGATGCTCTGCAGTTTAGAGTATCCCATAGGGGTCATCAATTCAGGTTAGACAAAATGAGGTGCAGGACAGTTAAACGACAACAGGTCTTCAGTCAAAGGGTTGTTGACCAATGGAATAGGCTGCCTGCTGATGCAGTGGGGAGTCCCTCATTGAATGTCTTTAAAAGTAGGGTGGATACATTTTTTAGACAGGAAAATGTTGTTTTTGAATTCTAACTTGTGATGCATGGGATATTGAGTATTTTCACTAGCTATATAGGGTATAACATTATGCTAGTATTATGTTGTACTATATGGGGTGTACCTAGCAGTGGATTTGGCAACTTCCTTTGCGATGTCATACTGATGAGATTGGCTGTGGTCGCACAGGTGGAGGGATTGCATGGGTTTGGAATTGATAGGTGTGAACATGTACTTTCTAATATCTTCTAGACAGGCTTGACCCAGATGGGCCCTTGTGGCCCTTATTAAGCCTTAACACTTTATGACTTTATGACTTTATAGAGAATTAAACCAGATGATGTAGGGAACAACCAACAATTGGATCTGCACCCGGCTTTGGTTTAAGACCTTGAAGAGTGTGTTGACCACGGTTCTTCCGAGTTGACGGTTCTGGGAATTTGAAGGTTTTTGTGAAGGTGTGTGAGAACAGGGTGGGATCATCATATTATGCCGAAGCGGAAGAGTGCTGGGGAGAAGCTTTCCCCTTCTGAACAGAAGGTGCGCTGTGGATATCCGGGATGTACCTTTAATGGCAGGCCCGACAGCTTTAGGATACACAGCAAGAGGAGGCATGGAGGTTTTCAAAACGCCAGAGTAAAAAGTTCTGGCTTTGAGCCGGGAGCAAGGCTTGCAAGCTATGCTCCTGTGGAACGGGTAAGTCATATGACAGCATGACAGTGCAGCCGAATGGAATATGATAAATGCTTTCCATGAAGCAAATGACAGTAATTGTTGAGTATTCCCCTCTAGCTTTTCTGATGCCAACCACTTGTGCCAGCTGGCTGCTAGCTAGCCAACCAATGTGGGAAAAGTGGTTCACTAACCAGGAGTCAGAATAAAAATGATATTCCTGACCATAGTCAGATAATAAAAAATGGCCTTGGACCCTTCCCCACCACCAAAAAATGGCCCCTTAACAAAAACGCTGGAGAACAGGAAGCTACTGATGTTGGAGCCCAAAAAGTGCATGGATAGAAAGCAAGCTGGATAATTCAAATCGGAGTTGTGGAACAACCAGTATGGTATTAATGCTTCATCACTTTTTTTTAAAAGAATGCCAAATTCTGTTTTAAAAATGGGACAAAATATCTCAAATAAATAACTCAAATATCAGCATTAAAATTTGTCTATAGCTACCAAAATGCAGCGAATTATGGGCAAATGATGATATTCACAGAAAAACAGCAAACAAAACTAACTCTGGCACAAAACTAGCTCTGGATATCATAGTATCAACATTCAGCTTACTTACGGATGAAAATCAATCATTTGTATTAAAGTGTGTGATCAGTCTACATAGTGCAGACTACACCATGAAATGTCAGTGTAAATACATCCATAATATATTAAACAATAATTGTATAATGAAAGGTATAGGTAAAAATCAGATTATATCCAGCATTTCTCAGCTGTGGCACAATGCACACAAGGTGTTTCAGCTAAAATAGGTACCTCCTTTCCAGGTTATCCACATGACAGAGGGAGTATTTACTCTAGTCATCTCTAAAAAAAAGCATTGCTGTAGCCAAAGTATGATCATCTATGCCTGGAGGCAAAATGTCAGTGCTTTCAATGTGGTGAAAACTTCAACAAATGAGCAGCGGCATTCAGCATTTGTCCAGCAAGCATTTGTCCAGCAGCATTCAGCATTGAGCCAGCTAAAATATTTAGAACACTGCTCCACAAAGGTTATGGTGGTCGATGCTTCTTTATTAAAATCATCTTAATCTTATCATAAAATCATCAGCATTCCAGGGATGGCTAATTAATGGATAACTAGTGTATTGTTTCCACACAGTGGTACCAAGAAGAGCTCCTGTGGTTCATAGTTGCACTTATCTTTTATGTCTTTATGTCAATAGGTGCTACATAACCACACTTGGTGGGTGGCCAAGTATTCAGTGACTCAACCGGAGAAGGATTTAGGTGTTATTCTAAACACAAAAATTGGGGGCATCAGAACAGACCAAGGAAGTCAGGAAGAAGGCACTGATAATGCTTGGGGCAATAAATAGGAATGTATCATACAGAAGTGAGGAAGTCATCAGGAAGCTTTACTGTACAAATGTCAGGCTACGTTTGAAATACTGCATCCAAGCGTGGTTTCCTAGCTATGAAAAGGATTGTTGGCTTTTAGAGAGAGAGTAACAAAAGAGGGCTACACAAATGGTTAATGGTATAAATGGTATAAGCAACCTGGCATATGAGGAAAGATTGAAGAAATTTAATATGCTTTCACTTGGACATAAAAGGCTGAGAGGAGATCTCTTTGAGGTCTTTGAATTTGTCCATGATCTAGAGAAGGGATTTCTTGGGGAAATGCTTTAATTTCACAGAAATGATGCAATTAGAAGTCATCAATTCAAAATTAAAGTTAATCACATCAGTACGAGGTTAAGACAGTCTTCCCTCACCAACAGGGTGGTAGAACACTGGAACCAGCTGCCAGAAACAATTGTTAGTAGCAACACATTGAGCATCTGTAAAACCAGCATAGACACTCATTATAAGAATAGAAAGCCTGTTTTTCAGTATTCCAGGGAGGGTTCATCAACTGATTTGGTGGGCAACTGGTTGAGTGTGCAGAGTGCATCCAAGAAGGGCCCCGGTGGCTCATAGTTGCAGTAATCTTTTATGTCTTTATGTCTTTATAACCAGTAGCAGTTGATGCACCCTCAAGCCCAAATAATCAATCAATCAATGTCTTTGTGTCATCTGTAGACAATTACATATCTACTGATTGATGGAAAATCTGTAGACTGAATCCACCTCTGCAGCCATGCAAAATACTACAAAACTTGGTAGCTCAGTACAAATATATGGACAGTACAATCAACAGGAAGCCTTCTTTCCGCATTTATGTAGGTCACATCCATGATCATGATTCATGGTCTGGACTCAATAAAGCAATGTCCCTAGTTGGGCTTAGTGCCAGAGGCCATCTGCATAGAAACCTCATCATGTCATAGACACTTCCTCTCCAGGGGTTCATATATCTTTTTTTAATGATCATGGAGGGGGCCTCTTCCAAGTCCCAACCGTAGCAATAGCCGTGTAACTTTTATGTTCCAGTTTAGGTTTCCTGGACTTACAGTGTGTGCCTACTTGGTGCGCATATTTAGTCAGTATCTATTTTAAAGCCATTCATATAACACATCACCTTAGGCCTGATGCTAAAATATGCAGTTATGGATACCTCGCCCTCCATAAAGTATATAAACTTACTGGACCCTAAGTCACTTCAATCACGCCCACTTACTAGGTTTATCTCCGGAAAGGGCAAAAAAAAATCCTCAGCTCGTTCAGATCTAGGTAGATCTCCACAACCAATCACAGCAAAGATCTCTGACCAAGGACATGCTCTACTGATTATGCCACTCCAAAAAACTAACTATTCTATCCTTGATAATTGATTCAAGTACCTTGTAGACTAGGGATGTCAGGCTTACAGGTCGGTAGTTTTCAACTTTCCCTCTTTTGTGTTTCTTGAAAATGTGAACTGCATTTGCCCTCTTCAAGTCTTCTGGAATTTCACTTTGTGAGACTGATCTATAAAATATTATACTGAGTGGAATTGTCAGTTCATTTTTAGCTTCACGCAGTAGCCTAGCATACATTTAATCAGGTCCTACTGCCTTGTTTGGTTTTATTTTCCTAATATGGTTGAGAACAACATCACTATCAATCAAGTCAACATCATTTATCCTATCTATTGTCATTGACCCATAATCTACGGTTGGCAGATTGGTACTGTAAACGATGATTTAAACTGCTTCCTCACCTCCTCAATCATCTCAACATCCTCACTTAATACAATGACATTCACTTCCAGTGGACCCACTGTGCTAGAAACTTTACTAAGCTTGTAAAAACTAAAGAACTTTTTGCCATCTCCAGTACAGTTTCTAGCCAAGTTCAATTCTCTTGTTTGCTTTTCCGCTCTGTTTTTTTTTCTAAAAAACCAGAGCGGAAACCGTTCTGGTTCTGGTTCGAAATACGTATTTGCATTCATGCGCATTTACCGTTGTCACCTCTTTCAGACCGATGCGGAGCCTCTGCAGGTTGGGGGAAAACCGGACCGTGTGGTAAGCGAAAATGTGGATCGTGTCCCGTCCTCGTCTACCTTTGGCGGTGCTGGTCGTTCGGAAGCTGATGCAGCTGTCGATCCCATTGCTGACGACTCAGCACAAGACGTCCGTCCTGAACCTGGTGCCACAAGTGATACCAACGCACTGTTATCAAAGGTGAAGGATATCGACTCGCGCGTGAAACGGAACGGGTCAAAACTCGACCAGATCATTAAGATTCTTCTAAGCAATAAGTATGAATGGCAGCAAGAAGGGACAAAATGAAGAGAATAGAGGTTCTGAAACCGCGAGAACGCTGCTGCGATCTGGCAGAAGCGTCGCCGCTCTGGAAGTGACAGCCGGCCACCATCTTACCGCTTCTCCAGAAGTTGGCCTGCTATACTGCTCTATCTGCGTACCTGTGTCCTGCTCTGCGGCCGATACAAGCACGAGAGTGGTGAGACGAAATGTACGACCCTCAATATACCAGGAGGTGCTGGGTTTACTCAACATCAAAAGTAGCGTTAGGGATCATGCTATATTACTCAACGTTTCGGCCAGGGGCCATCATCAGGAGTGGCCATCACATCACAGGCCATCACACTCCTGATGATGCCCCCTGGCCGAAACGTTGAGTAATATAGCATGATCCCTAACGATACTTTTGATGTTGAGTAAACCCAGCACCTCCTGGTATATTGAGGGTCGTACATTTCGTCTCACGCAATGTCTAATACCCAGGAGCATCTAAGAGCCATTCTTCGTTGTATTAAACACGAGAGTGGTCTTCAAATATGACTTCGGTTTGGGGGACACCTTCAAGGAGGGGCAAGTGCTGCCAAAGCAGGTCCGACTACTGAGAGTCTCGGTCAAGAACCACATCACCAGAAGGCTCTGACTGCCAAGCAAACAGCAGAACAACTGGCGAAGGGCCGGTTTGCGACAAACAAGGATGCTGCGCGCCACGTTCTTCGGACAGGGTATTACGTGCTGAAGTGCTCTCTGTCGCGGGCATCGTTTGAGGACTTGGTCGTTCTGCAGCACCAAAACGGCACGCAAATGGGCAGTCTCAACCACTCCAGCATGTTGGTACCGACCATGCGCTTGCAGTTCTCCTCTACCATGAGCAGCATGCTACAGAAGTTTATCGCACGCCAGCCCTGCGTCTCGATGTGCGCAGACAAGGTTACTGTGGCGAAGCGGACTATCGACATCACCGCCGTGGTGGCTGTGGTCACCGAAGCGCCGGCGGACAGCATGATGCAGTTGTTTGTTATCGCTGCACCCGTGGTTCAAGATCACAGTGGCAATGGACTAGCAGAAGAACTGTGTCGATCCCTGGCGAACGTGGGTGTAACCCACCCTGACAAGCTGTTAGCAGTGTGCATGGATGGCCAATACCACTACAACAAGGTGCCAGAAAGTTGCTCCATGAAATGAGTGCCAGCGATCCCCGCTTCCAGACAGCTCAGTCTGTGGTAGTGCTCCGGGACGGCGCTCATTTGCTAAACTTGGCGGACGAAGACGCGCGGCGTTCCGACAGGTGCGAATAGGTGGGCCAGGCCATCTCGTCCATGACCAGTATCACCAAGCGCTACACCATCGGTAAGGGCTTGGAAACCCTGCTGAGTGCCGGAGAAGAGCGTGGCGAGACGGTACTGCGGCTCAAGCTCTGGTCTGGCACGCGGTTCGCGCCATATGCCTAAAAAAACTTTGCAAGTGTTCCTCCGCAATGCGGATACGATGGTGGATGTCCTGCAGCAGCGGATCAGAACAGAAGAGGCGGATGACAGTGAACAGCGAGATCTCCGACTGCTGCGAGGTTAGTTCAGAATATGAATATTCCTGGGAGGTGTTGCACGAGTGTAGACACATGGACATTCACAATATCCAGACACTATATCTTGCTAAATTTGCATGTGGCGAATGACTGGTGATTAACATATTGTTATTCTGAAGTTTCTGTTTGTCCTTTAAACACGCACCCGGTTAAATACGGCAAATCGCAGCATGCTTGGGTGGATGGGGGAAGTTATTGCGGAAAAACTGCGTTTGGGATTGTCTCTCAAGACAACCTAAGATTGTATTGAGGAAAGCAAAACCATAATGTCAACGTAGTTTTCAGCGAAGTTGAGTATCCTCTTTCCCAATGCTTCCGCTTCCCCAAATCAAGGGCTGGTTTGAATACATTCCTAGCACGTGACTGAAATCTTCACTAAAATGATTTCTTTTTGGAAATCACGGCCTGATTGATCCAATCTCGCCCAATGACCCTCAACGCCATTTCTATCAATTGTATACCAAAATATCCGCCGACCAATTGCGAGGAGTATAGCCAAACGTGGTGAGTCGGCGCCGTAGCGTTCCAGAGTTATTCACGAAAAAGCTTTGCTCGGTTGTGGTGTCGCATTGACCACCACCAGAACAGGTGCTAATGGATATATTGCGCAGGTATAGGCTGTGGTTTAGCTTAGCATTACTCTTTTAAAGTTATAATGGCACATGAGTATAACTAAAGTTAAATACAGCAATGTATGTTATTTTCCTTTTTATTGCGAAGTACAGCTTTGCTATGGAAGCATGTAATTCCCCATCTTGCACCCTGGCCATGCCATGTTAGCGACGCTTCAGTCTATAACTGTCCCCACTACTCATCCCCTACCGACATTCCTCACGCATTTTTCAGATCCGAAGTTCACCACTCAGCTGGCAGCCCTCTATGACCTGTAGGACGTGCTCGCCGAGGGTAGCAAGTCGCTTAAAAATCTTCAGCTCCTGCCTTGGGAACGACAGCGCATGTTTGACAACATGGTGTGCAAGCTCGCTGAGATGCAGGACGCTTTGGCGAACGAGGACACAGAGCTAATGGCGGAGCGCTGGCCCATGCTGTCATCACTCCCTGCCACCGCCTACGACCAGGTCAGTTTATTATTATATTTTGTTCTTTCTTCGCTTCCCCATATAAAGTCTGTGTAACACATGCATATAATATGCATATCTATGTGTACACACACACACACACACACACACACACATATATATATATATATCTCTTTATATATATATATATATATATATATATATATATATATATATATATATATATATATATATTGTTTTGCGAATTCAGGTGATGGAAAGAGGAAGCAGCATATGTTTTAGTAACAGTACAATTCCGCATCACTTCCCGTTGCATCATCTCCAGTCGATCCTTTTATGATTGTATTCTGCTGCAGCTGTTACGTGTGTTGCACGTTGCACGTTGGAATGGCTATTGTGCTTCGTTTATTCGTTATCTCTCGTTGGGTCTGATTTCTTTTATTTTGCTTCAAGACTTTGTTTACTAAATAATATGTACCTATCAATTGATGCTGCTGCTTGGGGACATTCTATCTCTTGACCTTTGTATATTATCATCTTACATATTGTGGCTATATTGTTTTGCCCGATTTTTAAAGGCGCGTCTTCGTGTCAGATTGTGTTAATTTGTGTTTAGGTCGGAATGTCGGAAACAGGCGGAACACGATCCGAAGGGTTCGTGATCAGCACGGGATCATCTATTGGTTGCGCAGTAGCTCCTCTATCTGCTCTGACCTGAATGACTTCGCTTTCCAGCTTCCAGCGATGCTCCGATTCACCACCACTCTTCATGGCAAGGCGACAGAGCGCGGCCGCGGACTGGACGCCAGGGGCAACAGCAAAGGTGCCATGAACGGCAAGCTGCAGTATTCTGTGACTGATATAAAGGTCGTCAGTGATTTAAAGGCTCTTCAGCAGGTGAGGCATGTCGAATGCCTTGAGATCGTCCACGACAGCATCGCAAAGCTGGTCAGTCAGCGTTTGATACCGTCGACTGCAGCCGTGGAGAGGGAGGTTGTCAAGGCAGCCTACATGTGTCTGTCCAGCCAGCCATCCGGCATGAGAAACCAGCAGCTTCTGCGAGCCCTGCAAATGGAGTTGGCCCAGAGCCACGCGTTGAAGCAGTTCGCTCACTTGGTCATAAGGCTATGGCTGTTAAGCCCGCCCGAATCTGTCGTTGAGAGCATGGGGAGTGTGGCGGGAGACATATTTGGCGCTCATCGGCAGCTGGACCACCGAAACGCTGAGTACGAGCTTACGATACGCTGGAACGGGCCGGATGTTCATCATGCTGAGGCCTTAATTCAGGCAGTACAACGCAAACTTAATAACAACTTTATCAGGCAGTCAGTTGACATCAGGACAGAGCTACAGGGCACTGTGATCAGACGCCACAATTCCAAAGTGTGCCGCAGATCAGCTGTCTTCCAATAAGAGTTCCAGACGTGTGCGTGCGTGCGTGCAAGGAAGTGACCAAGCTTGCGTGGGGGTTTGGAAGTGTGTGCTAGTTAGTTTTTGCGAATAACACCGTCAAAAATGTGATCCATGTTCTTTTGGTTCAGTTTAACATCGCATCTGTGACTATTTGAAGAAGCTAACGTTCCAGTTAAATGTACGCGAGCAGTTCTTCTCTGTGCCCAATTGCCAATCAAGCCATGCATCGATCCGATCCGAGCCAGGACAAATAATAATCATTGATAATTATTAACGACGCTTTCAACTCCTATAGTTATTTCGCGTCGGCATCTGTGATGCCGTGCCCGCGCCGCGAGGGGAGAAGCTCTTCGGTCGGCAGCGCGGGTCGAACCCATGACCTTTGCCGTGTGAGACAGACGCATTTACCAACTGAGCTATCCTTCCCTCGAGCCAAGCCGGTGGAGCCAGTCAGTTACGACCGCCTGTTTGCGGGCACGGCGTTATAGTTACCGACGCGAAATAACCATAGTAGTTGAAAGCGTCGTAAAACGACACAATAATAATAATTATTATTATTACCGCCTGTTTGTTCCGCTCCCGACTGGTTAGCCTATTAGTGCACTTAGTTTTAACTCGTTGGTTGTTGAGACCAACAACGAAGTTGGTGCTGAGTTTATGACACCATGTAGCGGCTCGTGTTTCATGAATTCGCAAATATAAGGATAAGGTTTGCAGCATGTTTTATCTTTGTCTCCCGAAATGCGGGCGGAAGAAATCAGTTCTCCACGGTGGTAAAAACGTTTTTCGCCTAAAATAAGAACCCTGCAAAAATACTGCAAAACATGAAACTAAAGTGGGCTAAAACAAAGAACTTCACGGGACACTCTTTGGAGTGGTGGAAAAGTTATGGCGGAAAATTTCGTTGGTGGAATTTGCGACCATTTTTTCACCTCTTCACCACCAGACCACCAGTGGCAGTTCGGCTACTGCCGACGGCCACCACCAGACCAACAGCGGCAGCCCGGCTACCGCCGACGGTCACCACCTGACCAACAGCGGCAGCCCGGCTACCGCCGACGGTCACCACCAGACCAACAGCGGCAGCCCGGCTACTGCCGACTGTCACCACCAGACCAACAGTGGCAGCCCAGCTACTGCCGACGGCCACCACCAGACCAACAGCAGCAGCCCGGCTACTGCCAACGGTCACCACCAGACCAACAGCGGCAGCCCGGCTACTGCCGACGGTCACCACCAGACCAACAGCGGCAGCCCGGCTACTGCCGACGGCCACCACCAGACCAACAGCGGCAGCCCGGCTACCGCCAACGGTCACCACCAGACCAACAACGGCAGCCCGGCTACTGCCGACGGTCACCACAGAAAAATCACAAACACGGGATTTTAAATTGGATCACGTTGTTTACCCAGATGCCATTCTTGACCGTTCCATGAAATCAAGTTCAGCTAACATACTTACCCTTGTTATCTCCGAAATGTCATCGTGAAGCTAGTATGTGCACACCATTACACATGAAGTTTAGAATGAACTGCGTGGATTCTGCATGGCTTAGCTTGGTTTTTTGATGAGCTGACTGAACCATGCTAATGAAACAATATATCATCAAGGTTCTGACCAGCAGTTCCTGGCTGCCACATCAGTGTGACAGATGCTCTGCATGTGCAGGAACAGCAGCGCCTGAGTAAGCTGTTCAGCCACGTCCACCACATCGCGCACCGTCAACGTCCTGACGTCACTTCTGGCTCCGAAGCTGCACGTCTGCAGGTACCTGGACAGCAGACACACGAGACGTTAGTACTGGCGTCCTCAATCACTTCTGACTCCGAAACTGCACGTCTGCAGGCACCTGGGAAGCAGACACACGAGACGTTAGCTCTGGCGTCCTCAATCACTTCTGACTCAGAAACTGCACGTCTGCAGGTACCTGGGCAGCAGACACACGAGACGTTAGCTCTGGCGTCCTCAATCACTTCTGACTCCGAAACTGCACGTCTGCAGGTACCTGGACAGCAGACACACGAGACGTTAGCTCTGGCGTCCTCAATCACTTCTGACTCCGAAGCTGCACGTCTGCAGGTACCTGGACAGCAGACACACGAGACGTTAGTACTGGCGACTTAACCACTTCTCGCTCAGAAACTGCACGTCCGCAGGTACCTGGACAGCAGATACACGAGACGTTAGCTCTGGCAACTTAACCACTTCTGGCTCAGAAACCGCAGGTCTGCAGGTATGCACCTGTGCAACAGGCGCACGCTACATGAGCGCTCCAATCTACACGCCATTTCTGTCCACGAACTTCACCTCGCCAGGCCAATTACCCAAGAGTAGACGTGTAGACAAAATGCATTTATGTAATTCACAACATTAAAAACAAAAACAATTGAACGCATTAATGTGAATAATGCAACGGCGGCTGCAATGACCAGTTGACAATTGGCCATGCAGGGTCGGCGGCGCAGCCACCAGGCGGCCGTACCCACAATGCGGGAACGTTAAACTATCGGCCAAAATTGTGCTATAGAACTGGAACTTCTCGAAAGAGATGTGGATCCAGGGTCAAGGCAAGAAGCTTCGCTTATCATTGACTCTGATTCTGTAAGGCCTCCCCAGCAACAATTGGAACGAAAAATTTGTATTAAAAAAAATGAACGGCATACAGGGCACGAACATTTTTGAAAAGCGTGAAATCGTCAGCTTTATAGGTGACCCACAGACATGGACCCGCTTTAACAATTTTCTGAAGGTCTTCAAAAATGTGTTGTGCATGAGGTGTTTGCTATCGTAACTGATATTTCATCAGATGACAACATTTTCAAAACACTAGGGGGAGAAGTGCACTTCTAGTTAGCATTGTCTTCGAATATCTGCTCACCCGTCATCAAATTGTGCAATTGCATAACGGATTTGTTCAGAACAGCTAACGTGCGACGTAATTGGCTTCGTTCGGTCGTAGCATGATGCCCATCCGAATGGGAAACCGGATACTCTTTTAATATTATAGTTGCATGACTGCGTTTGGAATGCAAAAAAGGCGTTCAACAATTGATGGGTATCTCATCACCAAGATGCAGTAGATATCAAGAAATGATAGCTGTGCTGGCCACTTGCCAGTCATCGAATACTTGGCACTTAAGAATACCCTTCTGGTTCAGTAGCCGTAGACAACCATTTTCGGTTTTGGGGCGAAAGCACGCACCCAATTACATTTCCAGCCGCAAGCGTAATGTTGCGCTATTCGCCAACGCAATCTAATCCTGGCCAACAAGCCAGCCGCCGCAATGCATTGGCACCGTCGTTGTGTTTCCATTCCGATATGGAGCTGCGCAGTCCGGCCGTGGCGTGTTCGGGGTCCGCTATAGTTCTGCTTGGGCTGCAATCAGCCACGTCCTAAAGCCACCATTACATTATCAAGAACCGAAAGTGGGACGGGCTGTCAAAAAAACATTCAGCAGATAAAACGTACGAACATGATGCAATAGCGGAACGTCGCCACCAGATGTTCCACGAGCAAAAGCTAAAGTTCTAAACTCCTACATGGGCAGAAACGAAATTGATGAAATAAAGTACCTACACCAGGGGTGTAACCTTCTATGCTTTTTGAACAGCACTTGCTCCCTCCCCTCCCATGCTGGCTTTGTCCTCCCAATACTTACAACTTTCAATATAGGATCCTACGTGATATGCCACCCCAATCCATTTGGACCAGCTTGTGCCCTCATGCATTGTGCCCTCCCAATAATTTCCATAAATCTAGACCTATGCCAATATAATTCAATGCGATTCATTTAAGCTGGAACATTTGGAGGTGCGAACAAACTTCACTGATTTGTCGAATTATTAACGTCTAACGCCAAAAGTTTTCACTGAGACATTTCTTTATTCCAGCGCAATAAGTAACTTTGTGTTATCCAACCGACATAAGATGAAGCTTTGATTTGGGGGTTAAACGCTAATGTTGATGCGATTTCTTCTACTTTTCAGGTCGTCTTTAATAGGTATTCAGGAAGGCTTTACTCTTTTTAAAGTTTGATTTCATGGAATTCAAATTTGATGGATGTAGAATGTTGCATGTCATAAACACTGTTCTATTTTGAAAATAAGACTTCAATAATTTTCCATAAATTATGGGGAGTCGTAGTCACATTGAGTCTCACCAAGAGTGGAGACCAATGGTCCAGCTCATAGCGAAATATATTATCTCTGGCATAGCTGATGCACACAGTGGTGGATATACTATACACGAGAACACGTAGGCGTACAGAAGCTGATCATGGCTGATCACGGCATCTCGGGCCTCATCTAGCAAGGTTTGACTGGAGGGGAGGGGCGCTACGATTGACTCCAGTGGAGCCGAATCCTAAGCTTTTGAGCTCCCCCCTAGCCATACTTAAATGATGAGATGTGACTTGACTGCGTGGGACGATCATGAGCGAGTCGAAGACGTCCCCCACAGTTAAAGGAATGTTAAAGGAATGTGTTAGGGTTATAGCAAGCCGTGTCAACATCTCCGTGTTCATCATATACCACATTACATTGTCTTGTCGCTAGTTGTCTCGGTTATTGATGGAACTACACGATACCAGTCGTTGCACCAAGGTCGGAACTGCTTTGTCACCATTGACGAGTTGCCCGCATTCGGCCATAAATTTGGACTCTAAAAAAAGAAATTGCCACTGCTCTCCTTTTTACGACCCAATTTTAGCTGCGCGTAGTAGTAAAATGATACGGAAACCCACAGACGTACAAGTCATTGGTTCCAACTTGCAGTTAGTTATTCATGGTGGAACAAGCTCCTCTGAAGATGCCTGCTGATGAGACGAAACAGTCATGTAAATGCTAATGTCAACCCTGCATTGAAACTTTTAGCCTTGCTACATCACCACCGGGAAGCAACACCAGCACGGGTGCTGATTTGATAAAATTATTTGGAAGGGAAATACATGAAGACAATGGACGGACCCAAATTGATGGGGGGCATTCCGTAGAGTCCAATGTTATAATTGGAAATTATTGGGGTTGTGGAAATCCGGCATTGAGGGGCACTTGCCCCTCAAAATGATATAAAATAACACCGTTGAATACCATCCATGGTGGTGTTCCTGTCGCCGTTGAGGGATATGAACGTATGCATGGTGCGAAGTGTGTGTCGCTTAAAGGCAGCGTTAGCGCCCCAAACTGGAAATGGTATACGTCATCTCATCTGTGAATGATCCCGTTCAGTTTTCGCCGACTTTATTTCTGAGGTGGTGAAATTGAGAAGATCCTGTTCCCCGCTAGGTTAACCCTCGCAAACATTCGGCATTTCGTCACCGGCAAAGCACAGCATAGCCCCTCCACGGCGATTAGAAACGGGAGGAATTGGAAATTAGTAACTTCAAATGAAAATATGACTAAGAATTTCCTCATGTGCACGATATTGGGTGACCTTGGAGAGCCTACTAATCACCAAGTTGTGTTGTCAGTTGTGGCAGAACACCAAAAATGAATCATTCGTAGTGAAATCTCACGATGAACGGGAGAAACTGGATTCATCGAAAACGTCCGGAGGTATGCTGGACATGATCAGTTCCCTTTGTGGAAGAGCACAGCACCTAAGTGTTCCATTGTTTCTACCGGTCATGCCGGTTATACCAGTCATACCGGTCATAATTGTGAGAGCACGTTCCGTTGAATATGACAAAATGTCGTTTTGATGACGAGTACTAAGTTAATGAGTACTAAGTCAAAGGAACCGTCCCAGACGTACTGCCGAATTTGAAATAAACATGTGGGACTACAAAGAAAGTGTCCGTCTCCCAAGCGGCATGCTCATTGTGTGCGAACACAGCCCCGCTACCCTGTCAATGTACTGGATGTACAGTTGTACAGTTGTACAGTACAGTACAGTCAATGTACAGTTACTTCAGCTAACAGGCAAAGCTTCATCGCACTTCTGCAGCTCACTACCGCAACACCAGTATCGTCATTACAGTGTCATTAGCGTCAGCCCAATCAGATTGCAAGCATTTCCGACTGCAACAACTGCTCTTTGTGAACATGTCGCAGCAGTCGTTCCAATTATACTGATGAATCATCGTGCTTTCTGGCATTGATAAATAAAGAAATGGTCGACTAGCGATAAATAAAATGACTCACTTGAAATATTGCCGTTGGGCGACCCAGATCCGCTTTCTTGCCAATATAAATTATTCTTAGTGTCAAATATCGCCTTGAGTGCATTTTGATAACATGGTTGGATTCTGGGACAGTCTATTTCACTGTGTAGGGTCTAGGGAAATAACACTGAAGTCCTCCTGTATCGCAGTTGACAGCATAATATAACATTTGGCCATTCGCACAATACCTAAATTTCATTATGCAATGGCGCTTATTTCATTGGCATCAAAAAGTTCGAAAGCTAAAGAACGTGCATTGCTTTCGCTCCGAGCGACGTACTTCTTGAGGTTGCAGTGTTTGACGTAGGGGTAGAGCACAAGCGGCGGCGCTCTCTCCCCCACCGCCACCCCCAGCACGGATAGCAGATTCTTGTGACGCAGCCCGTAGAACACCAATGCCTCCTGGAGCAGCACCGACACCTCAGCCTCCGGCGCCGAGTCTGCGAGCGCAACCGTACATGACGTCAGTGGCGAGCCACCTGCTTGGAAGCCCAGCCTACGCAACGTACACGAACACGCCCAGGCTCGAAGGGAGGATCTGGAATCAGAGTTGGAGCGGACCCTCCCGCCTTCTAAAAAAGTGGCATCGCTCTGCAGTTATCTAATACAGATCAATTCGGGAGTTTCACAGGCCGGACAGCACTTGTGCTCAGCGCTCCATCCTTGGAGCCGTGCCCGAAGCTCGAAAGTTCGCGCGGTGCATCGGTAACAGCAGTCGGCCGTGTTGACAAGTGCCGCCAATGTGTACGTGAGCGCAAAAACTTATTGCTTTCGGCTTGCCTCGCCGGCGGCCGTTGACGGTGCTGACCGCTTTTGTTGGCGCCAATTCACGCACCGCTACCGCAACTCCGACGTTGTTGGGTTGCGGTTGTTTAGAATGGAGCATTAAGCAACTGACACGCCTTCAACAAGTAGCGTCTCTGCTTTGGCAATATTCTAACAATAATGTAACAATACTCCGGCAATACTATACAATATGGACACATCCTTGGTGCCGCTGTCCGGCGTCACCAGCATCGCTTATTCGTGGGCCTCGACCATTCAACTAAGGCATATATATACCTGACAGCGCCCCATGTAACTTGGACAAAATTTAAAACTAAAAAAAACTGCCGCGGTGCTGGGAAGGCGGGAACCACAACGACATCAAATACTGATTAAAAAAAAGTTCCCACATCCAATATCACCATCACATCATCATGTTGTGTGTGTGTGTGTGTGTGTGTGTGTGTGGTGTGTGTGTGTGTGTGTGTGTGTGTGTGTGGGTGGGTGTCTGTCTGTCTGTCTGTCTGTGTGAGTGTGGAACAAATTCAGCCGGGTCAGATTCTCGCGCACCTCCACAATGCTACAAACCGGCAATTGCCGTATCATAAGCCTCAATAGCTTCCCTCCTAGTCTTTGGGTTATCTCACAGGCACCATCAAGCCTTCTCACTGTACACGTTTTGAACGCCTCAATAGCCCCACCCCTTGTCCTTATACCACAGAACGACGTATGCCCTTATGAGGAGTATTTTAGCGCTAAAGATTTACGTCTGCCCTATCCCCCAACTCCTCCGCGTGAAGAGGGACCACAATAAACTATGTATCCCCAATTCAGAAAGTTTCTTAGTGTCTAGAGCCTTAAAGTATACAAATTTTTAGTTCTACCTAAGCCAACAAACAAAAACGATATTGTACATTTCTATTCAGGTCATTCCATGAAGTCAAAGAGAGGGGTTGTCATAGGTTTCTTCCTGCGAGCCTACAGGATTTGCTCCCCAGATCGCCTCAATGGGGAGTTCAACTTTCTGGTAGATACGTTTAGAAGGCTAAAATACCCTCATCCCTCACGGCCTGTGGCCGAAACGTTGATGTGCTTTGTGGTGGAAATATAGTTTCTCTCTATGTGCCACTTATTGCTTATATATATATATATATATATATATATGTGTGTGTGTGTGTGTGTGTGTGTGTGTGTGTGTGTGTGTGTGTGTGTGTGTGTGTGTGTGTGTGTGTGTGTGTGTGTGTGTGTGTGTGTGTGTGTGTGTGTGTGTGTGTGTGTGTGTGTGTGTGTTTGTTTTGTGTGTGTGTGTGTGTGTGTGTGTGTGTGTGTGTGTGTGTGTGTGTGTGTGTGTGTGTGTGTGTGTGTGTGTATTGCACAAGCCGAACTCAGCATTGCATGGAGTTTCTTAGGGACTTCAACTTAAATTCGATTTCGATGTACTTCACCTTGGAAAAGTCACCATTGTTCCATGAAACATAATTTGCAGTGGCCTGAGCATGGATACAGTTGGGGGTTGCTGTTTCGTATAGAGAATGCGATCAGGAGGGACGGCGAAACTAGCAACGCGAGCCTATCTCTTACTGAGCACTACAGTTTTACTCCTGCCATAGTTCACAACAGCGCGTGTGCATCTCGACATGGCGAGAGAGACAATGGCCAAATGGCGAGGAGACAATCTCAAATAGCATTCCGGGCCAGGACTCAAACTGGGACCATCGATTTTTGCTGTGCTTTTTCTCCATGCCTTTGATGGGTATCGAGGTACAGTACATATCAGTTGCGAGACACACCTGCCACCGTTTTGATGACGAGTCGGTCCTTCTCGCCGCGCTCCGGGTCGGCCATCCAGCCGGTGGCGATCCTAGCGAAGGCGCCCTCCTCCACCACGGCGTCCACCTCCACACGGCGCCGGTCCACCATCAGCTCGGATGCGTGCTCGCCCACGTCTCGCACGCGCTGTCCGGAGCCGTGGCCGGAGCCGGGCTGGCCCGAGCTGTGACCCGAACTGTGGCCCGAGCTGTGACCCGAGCTGTGGGCCGAGCTGTAGCTGAGGCCCTGGCTGACGCTGTGGCTCAGCGCGGCGGCCAGACTGCCGACGCCGGCGTGCGAGCCCAGGCTGACGCTGTGGCTGGGCGGCGGGCCCAGCGGCGTGGTCACCGTCTTCTGGCTGCTGTACGAGGCGCAGTTGGGCAGCGGCCGCAGGGTGGCGTACTGGTGCGTGGAGCGGCATGACCGAGGCGGCGTGGGAATCTGCAGGCAGTGGTGCGCCGTGTCGTAGTCCTCGGGGACGACGCTGGAATAGAAGCCAAAATAAATATCAGTGTGTCAATATTATTTTTCTTTACATGTCCCTCTGCCTAAAATAGTACCGACTGTATGCTTGCAAATTATTGTCGGGATAAGAATCTGACGAAGTATTTGAGTACACACACACACGCGATCACGCATACATGAATATATATATCTTCTTTATGCATTGGCTGTTGAAGAGAAGAGTGCATTTAGCCTTAGCAAGTTTTCTGTCTATGCTTTCGATTGATCGTATTGTTTTCTTCGTTTCGTTTGATAGCCGGTAAATTATTTCACCTAGTGACATGTACAGTTATATTCGTTTATTGACGTTTCGGATACAAACATTGATCCATTTTCAAATTCACTGCTCTGCATAATACAAATATACACACACAAGTACACTTACAAATATAAATTGAGCACAGGTTTACACGAGCTATTCTCTCAACATCACCTCACCTATTGTTAATTCCTGATGGGCCACTCGCATAAACAAGCATATTCTCATCTGACAATTTACAACAATCGTAAAGCACTGGATTCCCCGCATCTACATCGAAATGTGTTTACACTCCCCCCCGCTTTTTGGTCATGCATCATTCCAGAGTGACAATGTGACGTGTGTGGCAACTTGTTTGTTTATTTCTGGTGTGTGTTCACGTATGTACAATGACTCGAGCACCATGAGACGTGTTCGGTCCGGACTAGACGTGATGATGGTAGTGTTGTTGGTAAGATGTTCTCGTGTTAGTGGTGTTTAGTGGCAGTTTGTCATGTGTTCTCTTGGTGCTCCATCTCTGAGGTGCATTGTGAGTCTTCTGGAAATGGAGGTCGTGGTGGCACCAATGTAGCTTACTGCACGAAGCCTACAGTCTTCGTATGGGCATGCAAATTTGTAAACTACATTGGTACGTTTTAGTTTTTCTTTGGTGGCCTGAAGATTGTTTTTCATTAAAAGATTACAACTTTTCATGTTTTTGTAGTAGATGACGAGTTTTAGCTGATCTTTGTTGTTGGTGCATGTGATATTGTTTCTTATAATGTCCTGTATGACTCTCTCATCCACCTTATAAGCAGAGTTCATGTAACTTCGATAGTAGAGGTGAATAGTGTTTGTTCTGTCTGTATATTTCTGGTTGGTGTACCTGTTCATGTGTTTTTTTTTAATTTCTTCATCAACCTGTGTGTTTGTGGAGCCATAAAAACGGACAATGATATTTCTTTCTCTTCACTGGACTATTTTATTACACATCACGAAAAGGAATTACACGTAAAATTTCGTCTCTCTATCTCATCATCTAGTGTTCGCCCCACTTTTCACTTTTTCTTCGTCAGGTTGGGCTTTGAGGTTGTCGGGATGACAATTCAGTGTCCGTGAACGAGACGGAAAATGAATTGCTTCTGATCATCATCCTTCGTCAGCGTCGCATTGTACGCCTCTACCAGGGCCACTCAGCGTTCAACTGCGTCATTCACCACTCTCAGGCTTTTGACTCTGGCCTGAAAGTCCTCGAACAGCCTGTCTTCCTTCCAAGCCGAAGGATCCATCTGCAGGAAGCCCTGTTTCGCTTCCTGGGCTCCGCATTTCTTCAGGACATCGAAAACACGATGCGACCTTATGGTGAAGAAGGCATCAAGGCGGATGTCCTGTGCCTTCGATTTTGTCCCGGCGTGGGTGATCTTCGGTCGGATTTTCCGTCTTCATCCGAGTCACCCAGTCGGCCTTCATCATGTCTGGAACCCGGTAGTCCAACAGGGAAAGGCCAACTAAGTCTTCCGCCAAGTGCCAGAGATACCGTTGGAGGGCATTGCTCGCGGTTGCAGCGACGTTCACCTGGTTCGTGTACTTCTGGAGTTCAGTCAGCAACATGATGCTGTATGGGGCATGGGATGACAGGAGCTTCGTGCCAAAATCGGGCAACGAACAGCGCCATGCCAGTCACATTCCGCTCCTATCGTCTCGTTGTCTTGAACAGGTGTTGGAACAGGAGCGTACTGAGGCAGTAGATGCCTTTTGACATCCACCTTGCGTGGTGCATGGCACCAGGGGAACGAAACGATGGTTGAGTCGTTGTGCCTCCTCCGAGGAACAGGGCTGCGAGCTGCAGGAACTCGAAGTAGTCCTCGCGCGGACACTTCGTTCGATCAGACAGGGCAGATTGCCACAACGTCCTTAAACTTTAATTCAGCTTATTTCATAATTGCAATTTAGAATTAAATTAAACGGCGAACATCATGAGCGATGTTCCTAAACTAGCGCAGTCTTCTACTACGTTAGTTTAGGAACGTTGGCGAAGATATATGTCATTTAATTTAAGTTCAAATGACGATTATAAAATAAGCTGAATTATGTTGCCGGGTTCAGGGTTGCCACGATGTCCTTGAACATCGTGGCAACCCTGAGCATGTACTAGCCTCCAAGTGTTGATGGTGCTGCAACGCACACGCGAGTCGTGGCACATACACGCGCACGCACGCACGCACGCACGCACGCACGCACGCACGCACGCACGCACGCACGCACGCACGCACGCACGCACGCACGCACGCACGCACGCACGCACGCACGCACGCACGCACGCACGCACGCACGCACACACACACACACACACACACACACACACACAACGAATACGGGAGCGACGCAATGCAACCACGACCACTGCGCAACGGTTAAACTAAGTGCACCACTAATTTATGGCGCACGCAGCAGCACTTGCGCCAGGTTCTAAGGGTTAAGAGTGGGGCGACATCTAAATATCATTGTATCGCGATGGAATTTCGCACACATGGAGAGGAATGCAACACGAAAAAAGCAGTGGTGTGGAGAAAGGACCAGTGCACTTTGAAGTTTTACCCCTCTTTTTGGACCATCCTAATATACATATATATATCCATATATGCGAAGGGGATATTGTGCCAACTAATATGCTTGGTAGAGGGCTGAATATTTTTTGGTGGCCTTGGTTTTTCCGCGACAGGTCCTCATTTAACATGCGTCCTGGAGGGCTTCTGAAAATTACGCGCACTGGAGGGGGCCGGATTCCGCCCCCCCCCCCCATAACATCTCGGTTCATATTAAGACTAGAGCAACGAAATTCGCAGGGTGGATGGGCAATATGGTGAACTCTATTGTGTGCAAATTTCATGACCCTAGGTCAATATTTTCAAGGTCAAATGAGGTCAAAATAGCAACATTTTCTGGCTTTTCGTGGCTTTGCTGGTCATTGTTACGGATTGTTGTCATTGTTACCTCAGGTCACCTATATAGAAGCACTTTATCAGGTCATTACCTGCTCCAGTTAACGGAACAAGGCTGCCCACCCAACTGCTCCGTTGGGCGGCTCGACACAATCGACTTCGCAAAGAAAGAAGTGAAATACATTAATAAAATATGGAAACGCTTAGGTACACAATGACACAGAAGATTTCCGGATGTGTAGGTAGTAACATGCAAAGTGACATCAATCGCAAGACAGTCATTTGCATTTATGACAACATTCCAGTTGACCAAATTTGGTTCAATTACCCTGTCATGAACTTGACCTGACTTGACCTCGGCGACCTAACATGGCTTTTAAATTATATAGCATAACAATATGCATCGAACAAGTCGCTGGTGCTCTCAAGAACACTTCCTTTTTGCCAATATACGGGCAGCGCATCAGCGCCGATTTTTGTGGTCTGCCGCTGCGAATTTTTGTTTACTTTAACGGCCCCTAGCTTGAAACATTTTCGGTCGATTTTAATTTTTCTTACTTTAAGCAACGCGCCGGTCATTTCTAAGCAGGTACACAAACAATGGCGTATGTCGGCCGGTAAAATCTGGAGTTATCTACGAAAACCGGAGGGGTGGGCGAATTTCGCCACCCCACCCCCACCCCACCTTCAAGGGCGGAATGAGATGGAGTATTTTGATCATCATTGTCACAAGACGATTCGTCTACTTCTTCATAGACAATAGGGCCAAATTACATAAGCATACGGTAGACAACCGCATTCCTATGCAAACAAGCTACCCATAGTCTCAAGTGAATGCACATGTTCGCACACATTGCTCACGAATGCCGCACCTACCGATTGTAAAATCGGCTGGTAAAAGCATGCTCGCTCCCTAGTGCTACGTTGAGAGGAAATTTAGCCCACAAGTCATCGGACATACTTAAATCCACCACTCTCATAATGATAACTCTATGACTAACATCAGCTGTCCCACTAGGCATACAGCTATGAACTTAATTACGTGTCGTCTGGGGCATGTACGTGCTTGTTTCTAATCCCACATCAAGTCAGCGGGATGGTATGTCACACAGATAAAAGCAGAGACAAAGGATTTGTCTGTTGACTGACATGTCTCCAAAAAGAAATGGATCAGATCGGATAAAGCACACCTAACGGTGGAATCTCCACTGTCAGCATAAGTGACCGGCAACTAGATCCGCATCAACACCAGCTTCGACGCGACCAGTGCAGCGTCTTGGAATGTGATAACAGCCGCGGATTATGACAGATTGCTGGAGCTGGCGGCAGCTAACTCGAACGAACAGGAGGACACAGCGCTGCACGGACTTGACGAAGATGCCGACAGATTGCACCGCGTTCCCGGCGGTAAGCGACACAGTGTTTTGACAGCGCGAGCAGGTTCGAGTCGCGTCCGACGCCGATCACAACGATAACTGGCCAGGTCGATCTGTGGAGGGCGGCGGGCAACGTGCGACTCGGTGATGCCGACTGCACCGAGTCTGCCTGGTGGCCGATCAGTGTCGGGCTGGCGACGTGTACGGTCTGCTCGGGATAGACGGCGCAGAATGTTGTGGCCTCGACGGCGGAGCGCGCGCCGCTGTTTACGGCAGAAATCGCCGGCAGGCTGTGCAGAGGAGTCTGCAGGGAGAGGAACTCCCCACCTCAAGTAGTAGTCATGCATTAGAGCTGACTTGACGCTAATGCGATATCCAACAGCATTAAATGCTAGTTTGCCCTTTCAAACTGGTTAGATGCACTCCTTTCAGACACACATACACACGCACATATATACATGCATGCCAACACACATGCATGTATGTACACACACATACATGTATGTACACACATATACACATACATACATGCATGCATGCATATGACAAACGTACATACATACATGAATACGTGCAGCATATTTATTTACCTTAGTGCGCGGAGATCCCACCTTGGCCAACTTTCAACAAACAACAGCACGAGCCGCCCATCGGGGCTACGCGAATAACACACAACTTCTCTCACCTCAGTGCGCGTTTCCTCCGTCTGGCGGCGCTGTTCCTGGACAACACCACGGCCAGGATGATCATGATGACCAGCACCACACCGCACGCGCTGCCGATGGCCATGTACAGCACGCCCGAGGAGGCCGGCTCCGGGTCGGGCGGTGGCTCGTCGAGCCTCGTGGTGTCGGGCGCATCGTCCAGCATCAGCTCGCCGCCACCACGCGGCGCCACCGGCGGCTCCACCTGCGCCCGGCAGACGCGCTTGCGCCGTAACACCAGCACGGTGGTGGTCTTCTTGCGGCGCAGCTCGGCCTCTCTGGGCAGCAGCAGCTTGATGTTGAGCCGCACGTCTGTCTGGCCGGTGACCCCCGGCCGACAGGGCAGGTGGACGGTGAACAGCTGGTGGTCCTTGGGCACAGAGCCACTGGCAGAGATGTTCAGCGCCGGACGCGCCAACACCGACGGGTCACTGACCTCCAGGATGATTTCGTACGGCACCTGAAACAGACGGCAGCTGCTGCTGGAGACGCTCCTCTCACATTTTTTTCTTTACCACAACTTTTGCCATCGCATTTCTGCGGTTAACTAATCAGCTGATAAAATAATCAACTGATCAAGTGAGAGTGCTAAGCGAATCTGTGGGATCTTCACAACCGAAGCATTTCTAGTATCCAACGCTTGATTAATCCGCTATTTCTGAGGATTTTTTATTCAATTCGTATCAGATGCTAAGCAAGGTATCGTGAAAAGTAAGAAAACCACCACATTGAGCTCCAACATAAAATATAGCGATATTTCCGCGCTTTCTTAAATAACTCCAGTGCCAACAATGCAGCATTGACGTGGAATCAGTCTGATCTGGGTCCAGCAGTGTCGTCTCGGAACTGTGTCCCTGCCGGTAACCGCTTCTTCTCAGATCGAGAAATATTCCCTGATGATATACACAGGTTTTTCGATATGATGTTGACTGTGGTTGTAGCTGGCGTGTGTGCATATGTGTGTGTGTTGCTATGCTACTGCGCTATTTGGAATAACTCGCTGGAAGTATTTGTAGCAATTGCAGTAGTGTAGAAAAGCTTCCTCTGGGGGACACTCGGAACATAGAAATACCCCCCCCCCCGTTCATGTAGCGGCAGGTACCGCGACGGAAGTCGTCGTCGCTGCTAACTCGGCAATCACCGCCAGCCGGGCTGTCGAGGCCAGTGTCTATTGTGACCCCTCCCCTCCGATCAAGTAACCCCGGCGCCGTCGACCGCCGTCAACCGCTGCGGACGCCGCTGTATCTAATGTCTGACGGAAGTTGACGTGTCGGTGTCTGACGGTCGGATGTGGCCGTCATGGGTGCATGATGATGTGACAGTTTGTTCTGGGCCGAGCGCCACGAACTACCGGCTGCCTGCGGCAGCGTGGTCTCAGTTTACGAAAACATGTTTGGGTTAATGTGTCTGTCGCCAGTCGTAGAGTCGGCCGACCGGGGCCGAGGCTCAGAGGTGTCTGAGCTGACGGAATGTCTGATAGACAGTCTGACACGCTGCTGTAGTGCATCGAGTCCGGGCATTGCTCTGGTTAGTTCAGAGCCGCGTGACGATGACGTGTCTCCTGGCGTGTGGCCAAGGGCGGATCCCCTGAAGCTATATAGCCGCCGAGCGAGACGGATCGCTCTCTGTTTGGACCTCACCTGACCCTGTCTCTGTCGCTCACTCTGCGTGGACGCCGCAGGGCGGCCGGCTGTGGTCAGCCGCCTCGGGCCGACTACTGCAGGTATGTCTGGTACTAACTGTTTGTAAACGCTGTATAACTGGCGAGATGTAAGCTTGTAAGATGGGAGTAGTATGTTTGAAGATCGATCTGTGTACAAGTTGGAGATTGTGTGTGAACGTTGCTTACAAGAGATTGAGATGCTATCAGATTGAGTTTATATGAAGACCTGGATGCAGATATGTGTGAGATGGCTCAGAGCTCAGAGATGTGAGATCAGAGCTATGAAATTGGAAGCTGCGAGCTGGTGAAATAATTATACCGGGGTTATCGTAACGCTGAGGTCCATAGTCTATCACGTGCCTATAGAAGTTTACGTCAGACAAAGTGGGGAAATGTCTGAGAAAGCTCAAGGGAGCAAGGACCTTCACTACAGTAGTAGCAATGGTATCAAGAGTGCTTTGTCACTCTTTACAGTATTTATCCGGTAATTAGAGAACATTCTGACAAATAATTATTGGTTTATAAGCTTCAATGCACTGAATACACATGGATGCATCATTAGTATGTTGCCGACTAGTTTCGTCAACGCATATTGAGACAGTGGGGCACCACGACCAAGAAAAGTCCAGATCCACCGCCAGATCTTATTAATAAAAGAAAAGCAGCACAGCACTTTCCGGGGAGGCGGTCAGGAATGCACTCTAGGGAGAAGTCGATAATGTCACAAATCAAGATGATCCTGGCTCAATCATATTCCATGTAGCAAATAAGTTAGTATCCGAAGCCGTGATTCAGCTCCAACCGCCACAATGGAAAAAATGTCATCCCCGTTTGGCGTCGCACAAATAATCCATACCGAACCTGATGCCATGTTCATTATAAATACAGCAGCAGCAAGCACAACGCACATTTTAAATACAGCGAAAGGTTCCTGGTTTCCAGATAAATCACCCTACCCTGCCTGGCTGACCGGAGGTCGTTTGTGCGCACTTGGGGTCTGGATCGCATGCTTCACTTAATGTGCACCGGACACGTTCCGCCACGTCTGGCTGCATGTGTGCACCACTGGCTTTCACTAATCACCCCGTGACATCACGTGCGGCGGGCATGCGTGCCTTTGACGCGGCAGTTGTGGGCGGAGCCATGGTGACCTCCACGCTAGACACACAGACGTCCATCCGATCACGCTGACCCAAACACCAACTGTGGCAGCCGGCCACTGCACCTCACCTCAGCAACCGGTCACTGCACCTCACTCCACCAGCCGGCCACTGCACCTCACTCCAACAGCCGGCCACTGTACCTCACCCAGCGCCGTACCTCACCTCAGCAGCCGGCCACTGTACCTCACTCCAACAGCCGGCCACTGTACCTCACTCCAACAGCCGGCCACTGTACCTCACTCCAACAGCCGGCCACTGTACCTCACTCCAACAGCCGGCCACTGTACCTCACTCCAACAGCCGGCCACTGTACCTCACCTCAGCAACCGGTCACTGCACCTCACTCCAACAGCCGGCCACTGCACCTCACTCCAACAGCCGGCCACTGTACCTCACTCCAACAGCCGGCCACTGTACCTCACCTCAGCAGCCGGCCACTGCACCTCACTCCAACAGCCGGCCACTGTACCTCACTCCAGCAGCCAGCCACTGTACCTCACTCCTACAGCCGGCCACTGTACCTCACCTCAGCAGCCGGCCACTGTACCTCACTCCAACAGCCGGCCACTGTACCTCACTCCTACAGCCGGCCACTGTACCTCACCCCAGCAGCCGGCCACTGCACCTCACTCCAATAGCCGGCCACTGTACCTCACTCCAGCAGCCAGCCACTGTACCTCACCCCAGCAACCGGTCACTGCACCTCACTCCTACAGCCGGCCACTGTACCTCACTCCAACAGTCGGCCACTGTACCTCACCTCAGCAGCCGGCCACTGTACCTCACTCCAACAGCCGGCCACTGTACCTCACCTCAGCAGCCGGCCACTGCACCTCACTCCAACAGCCGGCCACTGTACCTCACTCCTACAGCCGGCCACTGTACCTCACCTCAGCAGCCGGCCACTGTACCTCACTCCAACAGCCGGCCACTGTACCTCACTCCAACAGCCGGCCACTGTACCTCACTCCAGCAGCCAGCCACTGTACCTCACCCCAGCAGCCGGCCACTGCACCTCACTCCTACAGCCGGCCACTGTACCTCACCCCAGCAGCCGGCCACTGTACCTCACTCCAACAGCCGGCCACTGTACCTCACTCCAGCAGCCGGCCACTGTACCTCACCTCAGCAGCCGGCCACTGTACCTCACCTCAGCAGCCGGCCACTGTACCTCACCTCAGCAGCCGGCCACTGTACCTCACTCCAGCAGCCGGCCACTGCACCTCACTCCTACAGCCGGCCACTGTACCTCACTCCAACAGCCGGCCACTGTACCTCACTCCAGCAACCGGTCACTGCACCTCACTCCTACAGCCGGCCACTGTACCTCACTCCAGCAACCGGTCACTGCACCTCACTCCTACAGCCGGCCACTGTACCTCACTCCAACAGTCGGCCACTGTACCTCACCCCAGCAGCCGGCCACTGCACCTCACTCCAACAGCCGGCCACTGTACCTCACTCCAACAGTCGGCCACTGTACCTCACTCCTACAGCCGGCCACTGCACCTCACTCCAACAGCCGGCCACTGTACCTCACTCCAGCAACCGGTCACTGCACCTCACTCCTACAGCCGGCCACTGTACCTCACTCCAACAGTCGGCCACTGTACCTCACCCCAGCAGCCGGCCACTGCACCTCACTCCAACAGCCGGCCACTGTACCTCACTCCTACAGCCGGCCACTGTACCTCACCCCAGCAGCCGGCCACTGCACCTCACTCCTACAGCCGGCCACTGTACCTCACCTCAGCAGCCGGCCACTGCACCTCACTCCAATAGCCGGCCACTGTACCTCACTCCAACAGCCGGCCACTGTACCTCACTCCTACAGCCGGCCACTGTACCTCACTCCAACAGCAGGCCACTGTACCTCACTCCAACAGCCGGCCACTGTACCTCACTCCCTCAGCAGCCGGCCACTGCACCTCACCCACAGCAGCCGGCCACTGCACCTCACTCCTACAGCCGGCCACTGTACCTCACCCTCAGCAGCGCCACTGCACCTCACCTCAGCAGCCGGCCACTGCACCTCACTCCAGCGCCACTGAACAGGCCACTGTACCTCACTCCAACAGCCGGCCACTGTCCACTCACCTCAGCAGCCGGCCACTGCACCTCACTCCAACAGCCGGCCACTGTACCTCACTCCAGCAGCCAGCCACTGTACCTCACCTCAGCAGCCGGCCACTGCACCTCACTCCAACAGCCGGCCACTGTACCTCACTCCTACAGCCGGCCACTGTACCTCACCTCAGCAGCCGGCCACTGCACCTCACTCCAACAGCAGGCCACTGTACCTCACTCCTACAGCCGGCCACTGTACCTCACCTCAGCAGCCGGCCACTGCATCTCACTCCAACAGCCAGCCACTGCACCTCACTCCAACAGCCAGCCACTGTAACGCACCCCAGCAGCCGGCCACTGTACCTCACCTCAGCAGTCGGCCACTGCACCTCACTCTAACAGCCGCCCACTGTACCTCACCTCAGCAGTCTGCCACTGTACCTCACTCCAGCAGCCGGCCACTGTACCTCACCTCAGCAGCCGGCCACTGTACCTCACCTCAGCAGCCGGCCACTGTACCTCACCTCAGCAGCCGGCCACTGTACCTCACTCCAGCAGCCGGCCACTGCACCTCACTCCAGCAGCCGGCCACTGTACCTCACCTCAGCAGTCGGCCACTGTACCTCACCTCAGCAGCCGGCCACTGTACCTCACCTCAGCAGTCGGCCACTGCACCTCACTCCAACAGCCGGCCACTCCATATCACTCTGGCGGGCGAACACTGCATCTCGCCCCAGCTGCCAGCCAATGTAGATCACCTCAGCAGCCGGCCACAGCACCCTATCCCAGCGGCCTGTTACTAAATCTCACCTCAGCAGCCGGCCACAGCACCCTATCCCAGCGGCCTGTTACTAAATCTCACCCCAGCAGCCGGCCACTCCATCTCACCCCAGCAGCCGGCCACTGCACCCTATCCCAGCGGCCTGTTACTAAATCTCACCCCAGCAGCCGGCCACTCCATCTCACCTCAGCAGCCGGCCACTGCACCCTATCCCAGCGGCCTGTTACTAAATCTCACCCCAGCAGCCGGCCACTCCATCTCACCTCAGCAGCCGGCCACAGCACCCTATCCCAGCGGCCTGTTACTAAATCTCACCCCAACAGCCGGCCACTCCATCTCACCCCAGCAGCCTGCTTGTGGGCCTCAGCAGCCTTTTGTCCCAATATGTGCACCTGACTTTCATTGGGAGGCTGGCACATATACGTCACCCTCTCCGTTCGGAAATTACGTAATCTCATTGGAATATTCAATTATTCCGGCGTGTTCTTGCCACCATTCGCTGCCGCGTTGGAGGGGGAAGGTTCATCAGCGACTCCCTCTCGATCAAATTGAGCTAGAATTCGTCATCAGGGAGCAGTACAATGAGAACCAAAAGTAACCAGTCAGCACCAGTCAAGACCCGCCATAATTTTTAAGTCAGGATGAAAATGCGACGCGTGTTGCCATCACACTCGCATACATATTGTGCACCCAATGCTCAATGTACACGTTAAGTCCAACGAGCCTTATGTCCAAGTTGGGAAGTGTACTCGTACTCTAGTCGTCGATGTAGTAGTGCGCGAGGCAGGCAGGGCAACTGTCGGGCCAACTTTGTCCAATGTCAGCATTCACCCTACGATGATGCATGGTAGGAAACGATACTACAACGGTCTCGTCCTGTGAAGTTAACACGTGTTCCTATCTCAAATATCCAAGCAACACTCTGCACCGATTCCTGCAACTGGTGCAGTAACTTGAGGTTTTGTACACGCATGCCGGGATTGGTAGGTATGGGTCATGCTCACTTATTGTTCAAAATATCAATATAGAATGGTATAATAGGTGGCTGGTGGGAATTGACACACACGCACACGCACGCGCACACGCATACGCACACACACACGCACACGCACACGCACACGCACACACACACACACACACACACACACACACACACACACACACACACACACACACACACACACACACACACACACACACACACACACACACACAGTCTTGTGAGCCGTGAAAAGCGAGCCACATGACTGTACGGTCACAACCGAGGACCACCATTTATAAACGTGATGGAACGCTATGACGGAAGCACATCGTTGCCACATGGTGCTCGACCGTTACCAAATGTTGTTTGACACGATAAATTAGAACATATACGTTTTATGGCAGGTTGTACTTGCGAGGTCCAAGTGACAACAGAGGTCCAGTTGTGTGAAATGGGCAGATTATCGTGTATTTCGAGGACCAAGTGTGTGATGTACATGTAAAACCGAGGCCCATATTGACTGTTGGTACCTGCATTAATTTGGACATCTCCAATGTCTAAACTAGTATTATTTATGTTACTATGTGATCTACTATCAGGGCACACTTACTATGTGGTCAAGGATTGCGGTGACGTTGTACCCCACACTTCAATGCTGATTTGTGACGTACTCATGCTGCGCTGTCATGACACCATCTGGCTGTTGTTTATCTTCCTCTCGATAAGACCTCTCGATTGTTTAAAGAAAAGAGCTAGGTTGATTAGTCTAACAGGATTGGCCCCTAGACAAGAGGTCAATAGTATGGCATTGGCGGGTGGTTCACCAAGCACGGCAAGAGGGGCCCAATGAATGAAGGCAATGTGTGCTGTCAATTTGGTATGCGGGGCCCACCCATAGTGTCCCATGTTAATTCGCCAAGTTTTCCTGGGTAACTTTTCTCACCCCGTCTCGGGGGGGGCATTATAAGCCCCCCTATGAAATTTAGGTATAGCCACCCGTCCCAATTTCGTCTATTGTGTGCATGGACATGTGGCGCATCTCCTCTGTGCCAAGGAGTTAAAAAATTCGATACGATCTGAGAAAGAGAGAATTAACTATCAGGAGAGAGAACGGCCTTAATCGTTTTTTCTTGTTTGCCCCACTCGCATTCCTATATATCATTTTTATTTTTCCGCTGTTGAGCTACCGGTTCCGTAATGGTGCACACAGAAGTTACGTCCGACAATTTCTGTGTGCACCCTTACCCTTACGACAAGAACCGTTCGACAGGATTTGAGAAGTGGTGCAGCAAGTTCTAGGGGTCTGTGATCCCCTTTCCTGTATTTTGTTCGGGGGTGAGCACTCAAACACCCACGAGGGCCGTTCACAATTCGCTTCTAAGTGAGGTTCTTTCAGATGCTGGAAGATAGCGTGAAATATCGAGTAGCGTCATTGTCACACCGCTTAACTGGCAACATTTAACGTCTGTAGCTTTCACGCCTCCTGCCCTCACTCGGCACTTTTTTGCCAACGCCGTATGGGCACTTCGGTGCCGTCCCGGATATCGCACGAGGCTTACTGAATACTCATACATTTACCGATTGCTGTGCGCTATTATTACACCCATTGCTGTGCACTGTGTACAGCCGAGATCGACTACCTTCAGGCCTGGCAAGCCCCGGCCTTGAATACCACTATTAGTCTGTCCCGCTGTATTTTCTGCCAGCGGGGCAGACCAATAGCGGTCTACCCCGCTGTGGTCACTATTCAGCGATACTCGCTGACCTGCGAGTGCACGAAACATACAATTCACGGAACGTTACCTACGTCCGCCCTGCGTGCTTTTAGCGGGGCATTCTGCAGCGAGCATAGACTGCGTCGGGTGGTTGTTAGCGCCTGGAGCTGCTTCTGTGCCGACCGGAGGGACTGGCCGGCTGCTTCGTGAGTGGTGTGCACTGGCTGTGCAACGGGAACCTGGTCGCATTGCTGATTGTCGCTGGGGGATATGTGGGCTCCAAGCCCCAATACTCAAGGCGTGAGCACAGAGAGAGAGAGGAGAGAGGTGGGGGGCTCGGCCGTGAAGGGCCACTGGATCGATGAAAGGGCACCGGGCTCAAGGAGAGGATTTTGGAGTTTAGGAGAACATCGACTGCGTCTGTCATGCAGCCTCAAGCACATTGTCCCGGGCTGACGAATGGGGCTCCGAACCAATCTAAAGGGCCCCTGGGCTGATGGCGGTGCTTAAGCCGAAGGAAGTCTCATGATTTGATGGGGAGGTCGAACGCTTTTGAAAATGGACATCCCGCCTCACGGAAAAGGCCCTGGATCGTTAATGACGACCCATGAGGCTATGGAGGGGCTCCAGTTGCCGAAGATGACCTCGTGTCATCCGAAAGGGCCCCTGGGCCAACCCATAAGGTTCAAGCCGTGCAGGAGCCTCTGCACTGATGGATGGAGCCCAAGCCGTTGAAAGTGAGGCTGCTGTCTGACAGAAGAGGTCCTGGATCTCTAAGGAGTTTATTGGTTGGTTCACGACACACTTTATGCACATTCACGGCTAATGGCGCCGCCCACACTGTTTCGCCGGTGGGCCGCGGGATTGGGAAATGTCCTGAGTAGCGCTAGAGTCGAACCCTGGACCTTTGGTACCCATAGCCCGACACCTTAACCACTCGGCCATCTCCGTCCCGATTTCTAAGGAGGGCCCCTGAGCTGATACCTAGCCGCGAGAGGACCCCGATCCATCGGAAAGGTTTCGAAGCCGGTAAGAAGGGGCAGGCATATGGGTGAAGCAGAACATGGGATCCTGGAGTGATGAAGGAGGTCCAAGCTGCTAAAAAAGAAAGAAGCTTCTGGCAGTATCGAATGTCCTAAGGCCTGAAAGAAAGCCCCCGAGCCGAAAGCTGACGGGACGTGCTGGGCCGCTGGGTCGGCTTCTGGTCACGCTGATGGAATGGACCCAGAGCTGACAGCGTTCCTTAGGCCGATAAAGGTACTCCACAGCCATACACACTATCCGGACCAAAGCGGAGGGTTCAAGGTACTACGTCAAGGGACTCTAAGCCCATGGAGGAGAACTGAACTGTTAAAAAGCGTAGCCAATGGGTCAAGGGGCATCTGCACCCATCCCAAGGCGAGTCCGAGAGGCCCTCCGGGCGACCGCTTTGTTGGAGATGCTCTTGATCGCGCTCTGAGATGGACCCTGAAGGCTGAGGGTCAATCTCAGAGCTGCAATTCACCTGTTGTGAGAGCTAGACAAGGCTATTGAGGACTGTGATGGCCACTTGAAGGCAAAAGGATCCTGAGGGTTAAGAGAGCCTCTAAGTGCGAGACGAGATTGCACTGGGATTCTCCTGAGATTGAACAGGGCCCCTATTGGATTAACAAGATCAACAGATTCAGCAAGGGGCCCATATCAGATTAACAAGGCTGGGAGAGACCCAGAAGAATGAACAGAGCCACTTACGGGCTAATAGGTATTCCGAGAGCTGGCGATGTTTGTTGTGCATGTGGCCTGTGTGTGTGTGAAGCCTGCCTGAGAGCTCGATGCCCTGAAACCTAAACATGATTGTCGAGAACTAGGAATGGCAGATGCAAGATGGAGACAACATCTAGAGTATGAATAGGGCCCTTGAGTGCCAGAAGAGACCAGACTGGGATACCCTTGGGCTTTGGGAGGGGAAACTGGGGGATCGACGCTCCCTGAGAGATAAGCGTGTGCTTGAGAACTGGCTATGTGTGCAAAGAATACCGGGGGCTCGCTTCAGAACAAAAATATCCCTGAGATACATAAACATTGCCGAGGACGATGATTGCGAACGTCCATTAAAAGTCAGGGAGGGCCATGAGGGTGAACAGAGCCAGAGTGTCAGAGATGTGTGCCGAAAGGAGGGGAAGCGATTAATGCGGAGGACCAAAATAGGCGAAAATCATCTGAACGCTTGCGTTATGATGAACATCCATCCTAACAAGTGCTGTCAACTGTTGCGACACTTTTCTTTTTCTTTAGGACAAAAAAACTCGATCTTAGTAGGTACGGCCGTCCAACAGCTACCGTCACGTAAACAGTGGCGGCCGTCCATTTGGTCGCAGCTCAGCGACAATAACTGTTCTAGCGGTGACGGAAGTTCCAGCGGTGACGACAATTCAAGCAGAAGCATCCGTCCCAATGGCATGGCCACAGCTGCATCAGTGGCCACGGTCAAACCAGCGGGAAAAGACGGCCCAGCAATTGCTGTGATGACGGCCGTTCCAGCGGTACTAGTCGCGTCGTCTTGCACCGGGGTGGCGCCAGTCAAGAAAAATAATGCGGGATGCTGCGTGTTCTGCGTAGCTGGTCAGGACTGTTGCTAGACTTTCTTCTGTCCCCAAATTTTGCACATATTTTTCGGTACTGGCATTCACGGATGTATGAAGGTGTGAAAAGGCACAACAGTGTGGGCCCACCCATATTATGAACACCCTTCTATGAAACTAATTTTCAATGCACCAATTATGAAGCACTTATGCCCGGGGAGATAAGGAATTACGCTTTTACCCGAGCTAATAATACTTATGTCCTCATTAGTTATGTCTTAATTTCCACTCATGGAACAAATACTGACCATGCTAGTGATTCCGACGGGAGCAGGGAGTCCGTGTTGTATATGCATGTGCTTAATGCATCGATGATGTGTTGTTGCACTGATGTTGTGGATGTTCAATGAACTGGGGTGGAGCTTGAACCTTGGACCTCGAGGGGGTCTCGCGCCATTCAGGTATCACTTTGCATTTTATGAAATCGTTGGGAAAAATCAACATTAAGCATGTTAAGATCATCAGTTTGGTAGCCTACTGCCAAACTGACCACCTAGAAATTGGCTGACCACCTGGACACAGACCAGTTTAAGATAAATCATTGCTGACACAAATCATTGCTGATCCATCCAAATTTAATGCTCACTTATTTTCCTGGTCATTTCTGGACACAATTCTCAGACCTCAGTCATGATAAAAAGTGTAGATCGGTGTTGCTTCAATGCTACACTACTCCTAACAATAGTAGTCTTTGTAAGTTCAGGACACGCGTAAAGCTTGGCACGTGACAAGTGCATGAAACATATGGTTCCAAATATGATTGTTGGTTTCTCAAAATGATTTGGGAAAAACACCATACTTGAAGGCATTGGGAGGGCACAAATGGATTAAGAGTCATACTCTATAGGGTCCCATGCTACAAGATTAAAATATCATGGGGCAAAGAACATTGAGAGGACACGTTCATCATTAAAAGTAGGCAAAACAACACCCCTGGTTGCAAAGTAATTTAAAACAGTGCTATACCAATTTTATTACTATACACCAAGACTTTCCCATGCAGATTGTTGAATGGAAAGATGCTAGGAAAATAACCAACAGTCCATAAGATGATGGTGTTGCCCACACCCCGTTGCAACACTTGTCTATTTTATTTTGTGCAGCTGAAGGTATTTAAAGTTCCATGCTTACATATATTACGTATTTTACTTATTTCCTTACGCTTATTACTTAGAGCACCTTGAACAATTTTTGCTACATATTTTGGCTGCATATTTTGGCGGGATATTTTGGGTTAAGTTAATCTGGGCTAGGTTATGCTGGGCTAAGTTAGTTTTGCATATGGTACAATCAATCAACATGATAATACATCGTAGATGTAACAGCTGCAAGATGACACATAGTTTGCTTTGTATGTTAGGTTAGTTAGTTATTTTAATTTAGGGGTGCTTTGATCAGTGCTATGATATTAGTACCCAGCGCTTGGCATGTCCAGAAAAGGATGTCCACTCATGTTCGTTCTTTACATGCACGCATCATGCCAAATGTTACAAAGTAGCTCTGCCATGCCAATCTGGTCCTCCCGCTGCTATGCCAATGCAATAGATCGATAGTTACGCACTAATATGATTGAAGGAGACTAACATAATAATGTTAGGAGGAAATAAACATCTCAGAATCGAACTCATCCAGAGCCAGTGTATTTTTTTAACGCGGGGGTGGAGGGGACATAGCTACCTGGTCTGAATGGGAATGCATGGAGTTAGAGCATGAATCAAGAATGTATATGATTTCTAGATAACCTATTAAATGTATTCGAAATGTTGTCACCTTTTTCTAATAGCATAGCAGGATTTCAATTATCATGCGTACAATTTCTGACGATTTTGGATACACTGAGGTATAAAACGGTTATTTGGGCTTTGGGTTGCATCGAGCCACTGATCATACAGCGTCCCACTTTATGCTATCGTCAGTTCATATATTCCATTTGATTATATTAGGGTAGGTTGGACAAAGTTAATGGAGGGGGCACATGTGTATCTATGAGTTCCAGCAACATCATATGGTTATTACTTTGCACTGATCAAACATTAATAATGAAGGTGCAAAAGGTGAGGGCCTAGGTCATTAATTGCGGTCCATTTCTTCTCTGTCAGATCCTCACACCCCGTCTCGGGGGTGCGGGGGGTCGATAGAGACCCCATCTAATCTCCAAACTAAGCGTCGCACGAAAACTAATGTAGGTGTCATCGGAAAGCGCTCGACGAGTAGGGCCAAACACCACGGCACATCATGTTTCCCCAAAAGTGACGTAACTATGGGCCCTAGAGTTTCACGACTTACACTATGTTTGTGGCTCTGGGGGTAGGGTTCAGTTTGAGGGAGGCTTGAAAAAAGATATTTGGAATCAGAAAAGGAAAGAGAAATCGGCCAGGGCAATACAATTTTCGTCACCAACAAATCAGCTTTTTTATTCCAGAATTTTTCGTTGAAAGTTTTCCTTAATTTTCCTTTTTTAATGGGTAGAAGAGACCGAAAAATGTTATTCGAAGTGAACTTGACCTCATAAAACATTCTTACTTCAGCCAGAATTTTCAATTTAAACACTAATTGGCAAATATGGAAAATTGATAAGTAATTAAAAGCGAAAAAGGTGACAAATCACCTCGTACGTTTTGTTGCATCCCTAAAGCTAAGCAAACGCTGAAAGTTTCATTAAAATATCTTTATCCGTTAACACGCGCCCTGGGGGAGGGACGAAATCCGCACACCCCTCCGGTTTTTCGTAGATAACTCCAGATTTTACCGGCAGATATACGCCATTGTTTGGGTACCTACTTAGAAATGACAGGCGCATCGTTTAAGGCAAGCAAAATGAAAATCTGCCGACACTTTTCCGACTTGGGGGCCGTTAAGGTTACAACATTCGCAGCGCCAGACCACAAAAATCGGCGCTGATGCGCTTCCTGTATATTGGCAAAATGGATGTATTCTTTACAACACCAGCGAATCGTTTGATGCATATTATTATGCTACATGATTTAAAAGTCATGTCAGGTCACCGAGGGCAAGTCAGGTCAAGTTAATGACAGGGTAATGAAACCAAACTTGGTTAACTAAAATGTTGTCAAATGCAAATGACTGTCATGCGAATGATGTCACTTTCCATGCTACTCCCTACACATCCGGGAATCTACTGTTTGCCATTGTGTGCCTAAGCGTTTCCATGCTGTATTCATGTATTTCACTCCTTTCTTCGCGAAGACGATTGTGCCAAGCCGCCTGACGGAGCAGTCGGGTTGACAGCCCGGTTCCGGTAACTGAAGCAGGTAATGACTTGATAAAGTGTTCCTACACGGGTGACCTGAGGTCAAATGGCGGATCTGGCAGCTGTATTGCATCATTAGCAATGTCCAAACCATCATTAAATGGGCGCTGCATGACGGAAGCAGTCGATGTGCCCCTAAGCCCAAATAACCAACCAACTCAATGCTGTAGCCTTAATAGGAGCCGAGATCTTAGTGGGCGGAACCCGCCCCCTCCAGTGCGTGTAATTTTCAGAGGCCCTCCAGGGCGCGTGTTAAAGCGTGATGACTAGTTCAACTTTTTGGAGGTAACCTCACTTGCCCTTATTTATCTCGTTGACCCTAGATGACCGGACTTCAAAATTTTGACACAACATGGCAAATTGATGTGGGAAAAGGCATGCAAAATTTCGGCGCGCTGCCACGCGTCGTTCTTTCACTATCCGCGGAAAACATTATGGAGGGTTTGTCAATGACCCCCTCGAGACGGCGGCGCGGGTTAATGCAACCACATAGTGTTGATCTAAAAATCTGCTGAAAAGTGGGATGGTCATGCCCAACTGGACACAAATGGTACTTATATGCACGAAGAGCTTACGTGAACTAGTTACAAAATGCACCCAGGCAATACTTGTGTGTATGCCCACCCCCAAAGGTAGCCTGACAGGAGCCTCATCATTATACTATGATTTCCAGATTTAAGTTGGAAATGACGCTTAACCAGGAATATCTTCTTTTTTACCCTTAGTTCCCAATGCCACCAATTTGTTTTCTCTCAATGCCACTTCCTGCTTTTAACCCCCCCTCCCATATACGAAGCAGTTAAAAACATTCAATAATTAGGAATTAGCACCTATAAGGGAAATTATTGGTTATAACCATGTATGTAAGGTAATGTTACATAACCATGGAGAAAAGGCGCTCACCACCCCAGCCAATACCACATCCCTAATACCCTAAAACTCCATTCACCAACATCCAACATAACCATTAATGCCTATCTACCTACCTACCCAACCCTATTAGCTCCATCGTATTTAACACATGTGGCTTGAGTGCCCTATCAATAATTTTCAGTGTAATTTCAGTGTACAGTGTGCCCCCATTAGCATAAGTATAAGCCAATCCACTACAACTTAGAACTAATCCACATGTTGCACCAAAAAAATGATTAATTCTCTTTTAAAATTAACTAACTGAGTGACTCCATAGCATCAGCAGGCAGCCTTGCCACTGATCAATAATGTTTTGACAGTGACCTGTTGTTTAGCTGTTCTACACCGTGATTTGTCTAACCTAAAGTGATGATCCCATGTGACAGTCTAAATAGAAGGGCATCATTAACATTGACCTGATCTAGCTATTTAATGATTGCATGCATTTCAATCATATTACCCCTTAATCTCCTGTACTCCACTGATTACTTATATAATGCCAATTATAAGTTACCTAGTACACTGATGGTTCTAATGGCTTTGCGCTGCACTCTTTCAGGTATATCTGTGTTTTTTTCTAAGTGGGGGCTCCATGCCTGTACGTAATATTCTAAGTGGGGTTGTACGTAGGCTAAGCACAGTTTTTCATGACTACCTTGCTTTTATACCTCACCCTTCTTTTAATGATTTCAAGCATTCTGAATGCTGGGTTCGAAGCTGAATTACCATTTTTTTTCCGTTTTTAGGTCATTTTACACCAACACACCTGAACATCTTTCCTCGTTAATACCACTCAGTTTCCTACCTCCCATTGTATATCTGAAAGTCTCACTACCAGACCCCAGCCGCATAAGCTTCCATTTTCATAGTTGAAAGACATCTGCCAATGATAGGACCACTTTTTTAGGTCCTCCTTGTCTAGTTGAACATTACTATGTAGATCACTACTGTTAGCCACTCCTACCAGCCTCATGTCATCAGCAAATTTGAACACCTTATCCTTAACCCCTACCTGAATGTTATTCACAAAAATGGTAAAGAGAAGTGACCCTAGGTGCAATGGCTAAAAGCACAGAAGTTGAAAAGAATACAATTAACGAAGAATATAATTAAAAGAATAATATAATTAATGAAGAATATTATTAAAGAAGAATATAATTAAAGAAGAATATAAGTAAAGAATAAAATAATTAAAAGAAGAAAATAATTAAATAATAATTTTTTTTTTTAAATGCAATTAATGAAGAATGTTTTAACAACACATAATCTCATATCACTTTGACAAAGTTAAGAAGAGCCAAAGGAATCAAAATTCAGAGGCTAAAAGTATCAAAGAAAAATATATAAAAATAATAAGTAAAAACAAGCCAAATGAATACGCCAAAAGAACGTGTGAAAAGCATCAGGTAAAAGAAGACATAAACAAGTTAACAGAGCAAGTTAAAATAATAGAAGCAAAACATTCAAGTAAAAAGAACAGCAAGTGAAAGAGTCCAAGTGAAAAGAGCAAGATGGAAGAGTAAAAATGTAAAGAATGGAAGAAAAATCCACTTTTCGCATACCTAGAACCAATCACCAACGACATCATCAGGTATGTTGGCAAATTACCCACCTGAAATGCCGAAATGTAGGTAGGTACCCTACAAACCTGCAATACTTATTTCAATTGTATGTATGCTATTGCACTATTTTACTGCACTATTAATGCACTGACATTTTAACAGATATAAGTACAAATAAATCAATTACGCGCAATTATTTTCATTTCGAAATCAGTAGTGCCCTGGATTCACCGTCAGATAAACATCTTACCCACCGTCACCTGACACGCAAACCTGACGCGAAGCTACTTCAGCGATGGCCGAATAAAAATAGAGATGGTGATATCAATCGTAAGCTATGTTCTCAAACGCCAACTTTTAAAACCACTAATCATAATTTCGAACCCTTGATATTTATTGGTCAATTAGGAATTAGTACTAACCTAATTTATAGTTGTATTCATGAAACATTGATCTTAGCAGCAGGAGTCTCGTCGCCACTATTTCCACTAGAACAAGAACTTACACACGCTTGACCGATTTCTAGTTCACACAGATTCACACACACACACATTTGAAAGTCATGATTTGATGATTACTGAGGTCCATGATAAAAATTCGCCAGCTGACTGAGAAACACCCAAAAACGCGTTTTGATTGGTCAAAATACCGAGGTCCACCTATCGGGGCTCGGTATACACCACCGGACCTCGCTATTCCGTTGTGTAAACCCATTTTGTCCTCGGTATTCACGGCTCACAAGTGCACACACACACACACACACACACACACACACACACACACACACACACACACACACACACACACACACACACACACACACACACATGCATGCATGCACATACACACACACACATGCATGCATGCACACACAAACCACACATACACACACACAAATACACACATGCACACACACGCACACACACGCACACACACGCACACGCACACACACACACACATATATGTATATATATATAATCAGAAAGGGACGATGGGATAACAAAGTTATAGCTGAGGTCCACTCTAACAAACAACTGATATTCCATAAACTGGCAGGAAACTGATTATCCCATACGCCGTCGGCAAATCTCAGATGGGCCAACGATCTAAGATATGGAAGATGGATATGCTCAGACGGATTTAAGATATAGCATCCATGTAGCTACATCTTCGACTAATGGGCATGAACCCTCCGCATGAAACTGTGCTTCGCATATGACCACTGGCTAGAATTAATTGGGGTTAAAGGATGAAGCATAAGCAAGAAGAGCTGAAGCAAGAAAATGAAGCTGTGTATACAAGGTGTATGAAACTTTGAGTGAGAAATGAAGAGAAAGAGGGGAAAAGTGTACGAGCAAAAAAAGAACAAAAAGTGAAATATCGAACCAAACCGACCTACCTCAGAGCTAAAAAAACCTCCGATATGGTAGATGGGGTCGGCGCCCAAGTGGTTATAACTATCAGCAATTTTGGCGACCAAAATTACCTAAATAGCTTGGCAATGTCAAGAGCTGGACAATTATGTCTGCTGGAGTGACTTTGCTTTCGTAAATTATATTTCCTGAAATAGTTATACTCTGACAAAAGATAATTTGCTAAGATTGCTAAGAGAATAAGTATGCATGGGGAAGAGCCCATTTGGAACAAAAGCACGTTGGCAACAGTTTCTAGCCATCCCTATGACTTTATAAGCTACTTCTAGTTTTTCATTCAGCAATTGGATGGATTTCATATCCTCAAGCACATGTCAAGAATGCGAACAGAAATCTGCTCGCAAAAGCACCGCGCTGGACCTGAGCGTCGTTTTCATCGGCGACCGGTCGGCGACCACTGTACAAAATAATTGGGGAAAACGCCTGACTGCTAGCGACGATCTGGTCGCCACCGTGGCCGCTTCGCTGTCGCCAAAACCGCCAGCACATTGTCCTGTTCGGTGCGACGAGAACCGCTGTCGCTGGCGGAATAAACAATCACAAGCCAGCATTACGATTGACCTTCGATTTGAACTTCTGGTTCGTGTTGCTCGAATGTGATGGCGGTTACTTGACGGCTCTGAAATATAGACGCTTTTTGTTTACTGCGCTAAGCCTTGTTTTGTGTACTCAAAACCAGGCTGCTGTGCGACATTACAGTGCACCTGTTAATATCATCTTGATCACGATGGTCAAGAGTGAAGGCAGCAAACTGGAGGGGCCGAAGAAGCGAGCTAGGCGCAACGTATTTTGCACATATTGTTGGCTTTTAAAGATAGAAAAGAGGGCAAAAAATATGGTTAATGATTTAAGCAGCCTTGGTCCATGGTCAGCAGAAAGGATAGGCAAGGTAAATGTTTGAATTTAACAGATATGGTGTAATTAGAGGTCAATAATTCCAAATCAAGATGAATCTTAGTAGTACAAGGCTAAGAGTGAGCAAGACAATCTTTCTTCACCAACAGGGTAGTTGGTCATTGGAACCAGCTAACAGACTCCATTAACATCCTTATAAATAGCATACGCAAATATTATTAGGAGAGAGGGGTTATTTTCTAGCATTCCAGGGATAGTTAATTCACATTTTACAAATCTGGTGCCCAACCAGTCCCTGGTGTTCATAAAATCCAACCCAGAAGGATTCCTGTGGCTCGTAGGTGCATTTATTCTTTATGTCTCTGCTTTTATGTCTTAAAATAAAGTCACCCGATGCAGCAAGCTCTCATGAAAGGTGTACTAGGGCATTGCATGAAGCTAAAAAATAATTGGAGATTACACTTATTATCATATTTTGTAGGTCATTTTAACAAGAAGAAATTCCAGCAGATTGAAAAAGGGCAAATGTCGTTCCTATTTATATGAATCCATGACAGGGAAAGTTGCAAATTGTAGACCAGTATGCAAGTCTCGCATCCCTGGTCTGCAAGGTAATTGAAGCAGTTGCTGAGGATAGCATGGTAGTTTTCTGGAAAGAAACAGATTGATTTGTGATATTCAGCATGACTTTAAGAAAGATTGATCATGTGGGACAAATCTCTTGGACTTTTTTATTTTTCTACAAACCTAATGTTGGACATATTGTTATAGTTTTAAGATCAACAGCAGCTAATGATGCTGAAGGACACAAAGTCTTGTGGAAGATGTTCTTACAGGAGTCAGCCAGTGGTCATTACTGGGATCACCATTGTTCATTATATTTAGACATAAGGCCTAAAGACATGAAAGTGCAAGTTAGTTAGTGCAACTATGAGCCACAAGGGCCCTTCTTGGTTGCACTCTGTACACTGAACCAGTTGCCCACCAAATCTGTCAATCAGCCCTCCCTGTAATACTGAAAAGCAAGCCCTCTATTCTTATAATGATTGTCTATGCTGTTTTTAAAGATCTTCAATGTGCTGCTACTGACAATGTTTTCTGGCAGCTGGTTCCAGTGTTCTACTACCCTGTTGGTGAAGAAAGTTTGCTTTAACCTTGTTCTGCTGTGATTAACTTTAATTTTGAATTTATGACCTCTAATTGCATCATTTCTGTTCAATTCAAACATTTCCCCAAGATATTCCCTCTCCAGACCATGGACAAATTTAAAGACCTCGATGAGATCTCCTCTCAGCCTTCTATATCTAAGTGAAACCATATTCAATTTCTTCAATCTTTCCTCATATGCCAGGTTGCTTATGCCATTAACCATTTTTGTAGCCCTCTTTTGTACACTCTCTAAAAGCCAACAATCTTTTTCATAGCTAGGAGACCAAGCTTGGATGCAGTATTCCAAATGTGGCCTGACGTATGCACAGTAAAGCTTCCTGATCACTTCCTCACTTCTGTATGATACATTCCTATTTATTGCCCCGAGCATTCTCAGTGCCTTCTTCCTGGCTTCCTTGGTCTGTTCTGATGCCCCCAGTTTTGTGTTTAGAATAACACCTAAATCCTTCTCCTGTTGAGTCACTGATAGCACTTGGCCACCCATCAAGTATGGAGCCTTCATATGCTGCTTACCTACATGCATTATTTTGCACTTATCGAAATTAAATTTCATTTGCCATTCTTCTGACCACTTCACAAGTTCGTCTAAGTCTTTTTGCAGCGAGATATGCTCATCTTGTCCTGTTATTGCCCTAAAGGCCTTCAAATCATCCGCAAATTTCAAAACTTTACTGCTTAGGCCACTTTCAATGTTATTTACAAATATAATGAACAGTAGTGGCCCCAGTACTGACCCCTGGGGGACTCCACTAAGAACATTTTGCCATGATGACTTTGTACCATTTAGCATCACTCTTTGCTGTCTATACATTTTCAATACTATCTATTTGTAGATAGTATTGAAAATGTACAGCCAGAAAGAAAGTACAAATGCTTGGGGCAATAAATTGGAATGTATCATACAAAAGTGAAGTAGTTATCAGAAAGCTTTACTGTGCACATGTCTGGCTGCCTTTGGAATACCATGTTCAGGTTTGGGGCACCTGGTTATGGAAAAGATTGTTTGCTCTTCAAGAGAGTGTAGAAGGGGGAAACAAAAATGGTTAATGTCTTGTTAATGTGCAAACAACCTAGCACACAAGGGAAGGTTTGAAGAATTCAGTATTTTCTCTCAGTTATAGGAAGCTGAGGGGAGATATACAGTGATACTGCAAACAATTTGTCAAATTTAACAGAAATGATACAATTAGAAGTCATCAATTCAAAATTAAAGTTAGCCATAGCAGGACATAGCTAAGAGAGCCTTTCTTCACCAACAGAATAGTTGAATATTGGAAGCAGCTACCTAACTTCATTGTTAGTGGACGTGCTCTGAGCATCTTTTAGAATAATGGAAAAGATTTGTCATTTATTGACATTTGCCATTTGTCAATGTATTGATACCTGCACTGATATGTTAATTTTGGCGTAGCTCCTGGACTGGACGCACCCAGCGATGCAGCTCCCAGGCGGGACGCACCAAGCGATGCAGCTCCCAGGCGGGACGCACCCAGCGATGCAGCTCCAAGGCGGGACGCACCAAGCGATGCAGCTCCCAGGCGGGACGCACCCAGCGATGTAGCTCCCAGGCGGGACGCACCCAGCGATGCAGCTCCCAGGCGGGACGAACCCAGCGATGCAGCTCCCAGGCGGGACGCACCAGGCGATGCAGCTCCCAGGCGGGACGCACCAAGCGATGCAGCTCCCAGACGGGACGCACCCAGCGATGCAGCTCCCAGGCGGGACGCACCCAGCGATGCAGCTCCCAGAAGGGACGCACCAGGCGATGCAGCTCCCAGGCGGGACGCACCAGGCGATGCAGCTCCCAGGCTGGACGCACCAGACGATGCAGCTCCCGGGCGAGACGCACCAGGTGATGCAGCTCCCGTGCGAGACGCACCAGGTGATGCAGCTCCCGGACAGGAGTCACCCGTGGATTCAGATCCAGGCCAAAACGCACCCGGCGGCGCGGTTCCTGGGCAGGGTGCGGCCGGCACGTCTCATCGTGCGGTCGAAGTGTGTGCGTGCACGGCCAAGATAGGAAAGCTGGAGTCAACAGTCTCCCGCCTCTGTCAGCTGATGGAAGGGCCTCGAATCCATGGTGATACCGTCATGCATGAAGTGAGTGATAAGGATGAGCTCGAGGCCCTCAAATTTGCAAGGGACTTCGAATTTTTTGTCCGTGCCTCATCCCATCACCTCAAGTGTGTTCCAGACCTCGGTGTCATCTATTGTGACGTCTGCAACCCGGATTTCAGTCCTAACCAGCTTCCTGACATAAAATCCACCAACGTCGCTGGCGTCTACCGATATGACTTCTCTCTCGAGACGTCCTTTCCAAAGCCCATGACACTTCCTCGGTCGTTCGTGCTGCTCAAAGCGTCATTGAAATGCCACCTGACGTCCACCAAGCACAAGGAGTATATGCGAGCAGATGAAGATAAGAGCACCAGAAAGACGAAGGAGAGCAAGGAGGCAGCAGATGTCAGCAAGCGAGTCCTGCGTGTGGCCTATCACGTGCTGGAGGAGTCACTGCCGCGGAATGAATTTGAAAAGCTAATCGTGTTGCTGAAGCTCAGTGGTGCTGATGTGGGCAACATCTGCCACTCATCTGTTCAAATGGCACGATTCCGCGATGCCTTCGCTGATGAAATTATCGGCGCCGTGACCCGTCACGTTGAGTCTTCGCCGTGTGTTGCGCTTGTGGCAGACAAGGTGACCCTGAATCACCGCACCATAGACATTACCGCTGTCATAACCATCGTTCCCCAGGCGCCTGATGATGCTATGGTCCAGGCTTTCATCGTCGGCGCTCCTATCGTGAAGAGCCACGACGGTGCTTCACTCGCAGAGGAGTGGCTGGCGACAACCGCCTGTGTAGGCATCAAGCGCGTGGAGCAGCTGGCGGCAATATGTGCAGATGGTCAGTACCATCAGCGAGGTGTGCTAGTCCAGTTTCTGAGGAAGTTGGCCAACAGCGACAAAGACCTTGCAGTCCGCTCAAAGCCGCCCTGCGTGCCATGCTTTTGGGATGGTGCGCACCTACTCAACTTAGCAGATGGGAATGCCAGGTCAGCCCCAAACTGCAGATGGGTAAACGACACCATTAAAAAAAAAAAAAATTTCAATGTCCGCCACCCAAGATCAGGTGACCAGGAGCGTCCCCTCTCCTTACCCAACTACTGCAAGCACCTTACGTTAACACCATAAAATAAACAGTAAAGTCGCGACACTCCCAGCTAAGAAGTGGAAAACATATAAATAAGCATACAAAGCATCGGGTATTAGAGCAGTAAGACTAATAATAAAGAATGCTGTTAGTAGTCATATCCAAAGGAGGCATATGACTGACCCTGGATCCATCCAAACAAGAAATTAGGGTCTAAACTATAATGTTAGCAGATGGTTTGTGGCCGGATGATGGTGAGCATTCCTGATTTGTTTTTGTTTTTTTTAACTTTTGGCTCCTCCCACAACTCCACCCAGCTAAGCATGGGCTTGTTGCCGGGTGGAATGTGGTCACCATCACTATGGTCTCTCGCATGACCAAACGTTTCACACATGGCAAGAGATATGAGGAGCTGGTTGCTTGTGGGGAGAGCATGGGGTTGGCCACGCGCAAACCACTCCTCTGGTCAGACACACGGTTCGCCCCACATGCTGCTAAAGTGTTCAAGGCGTTTATTACCAATCTGCCGGCTACTACTCGTGCCCTCGAAAACCGCCTGCAGAACTCCAAGGCGAAGGCAAATGTTCTGGAGGAGATCGAGGAGGAGCTCAAGCTCCTGAGAGGGCGCGACTCCACCTTCAGGGTTCGTGTCTCAGCACTGCTTGATGTCTATGCAGTAGTGGCACAGCTCAGCAGTGCACTGCAGGACGTCCAAAGGTTTCCATGGGAGCGCCAGGAGATTTTCAGGGAGAAGATGCAGCAGCTTCGTGCGATGGCGGCTGTGTTGCCACGTGACAGCATCAGGGCAGGAAGTACGCCGCTGGATACTGCAGGTATCCATGCCGTTTTAGAAGAGGGTAACCCGGAGGAGATAGCAATCTGCTGGCAAAACATGGCGGTATTTAGTGGAAATTTGACGGCAAAGCAGGTAGCCGAAATATCAGATTTTCTGCAAATCTTGTGCCGGCACTGTGAGCGGCGCGAGGCTGGTGTCGATGCCAAGGGCGACAGTAAGGGCTGTCACAATGGCAAGCTTTTGCAGTCCATGGCAGACATCGTGTTGGTGGCCAACTTGGCAAGCCTCCAACGGTCTCCAACTTCTAGTATCGTTGGGGACATAGCATGTGCTATTGACCGCCTCAGAGGTCGCCGGCTCATCCCGGACGTTGTCCCACCAGCTGCCGTCAAGGAGGCGTATGTCACGATGAATCGGAGCTGCGCAGACTCAAATCAGAAGCTCCTCAAGCTCCTCTGGCAGCGTGCTCAAACCAATGTCGCTCTCCAACCCTACCTCAATGTAGTCATCAGGCTCTGGCTGATGAGCCCGCCCGAGAGCGTAGTAGAGAGCATGGGCAGCTCAGTCAAGGCCGTCTTTGGCATTCATCGGCAGCTAGACCACCAAAACGCAGCCAAAGAGCTGATCATCCGATGGAATGGTCCCGACATGTGCCACTCCGATTGGCTGATCCGAACGGTGAAAGCCAAGCACCGATTTAACTTCAGTAGGCGCACTTTGAGCCTCAAGTCAACACTTGAGGGAACAGTTATCGCCGGGCACAAGGGAACAAAAAAGCCCCAGGACTATCTGTACTATAATTAAAAATCGCGCTTCGTGTCACTGCCCGACGAGCCTGCTGTGTTACCAAACATTTGTTACCAAGCGGGTCTGCTGCCTGGCATGTACTACCTAGCGGATCTGCTGCCTGACGTGTAGCCTGGCGGATCTGCTGCCTGACATGTTTGTTGTGTGGTGAGTCAGATGCCCGGTGAATCTGCTGCGAACTTTTTTGTCGAATATATTTATGTCTCATGCAGCGACGAGATAAAATGTTGACCTGCGAGGCAAATGGTGGGTTCCACACGGCGCTCGTTGCGGTCGGTCAAGCTTGGCTGGTGACCAGACAGAAAGGTTCTAGTTATGATTCTTCTTCGCCACTGTTGAGCCATCGAAAACGTGTCCTCGCTCATAAAAATGCACATTTTTCTCCGGCGACCAGATTGGTCTCCATAGGTCCGTCGGTGACCATCATTTGCTTTTTTTTACCTCTGACGTACCTATACGCTACACGTGCGCGAAGTGATGGACTCATCAGTGTACTTTTTTGGTGGCTATTCCTTTGCTATTGCTGGTAATTGCACAACAGTGATTGGACGCCTAAAAAAAAACTGAGTGAGTGCAGAAGTTACGGCGTCTTTCTCTATAGTGACTTCACTTGCATCAAGCATCAGCTACTGCCCGTGGCTAGTCTTCTTTCCGACACTGCAGCAGAGAAGGCAATGATCTGACTGACGACGTGGTGCCGCTCGGAATTCCTGTGTCTCCAACAACAGTGATCGTCTATCTTCTAATCCTCTATCTTCAGCTCTACCAGTTTTCTATCTTCAGCTCTGTCATGCATGCGGACATCATCAAGCTGCTGCTAACCATCGCCTTGGTCCAAACATTCACCGCCATCACCCCGGTCAGCAACGCGCACGCAGCCGTCACGTCTGTGACATCATCAACGCCGCGACCTTCGCCCCGCCAGTCACCAGCCTCACCACTCCTGAGCGGTCAACCCGACCAAGTAGAGCGTCTCCATTACCAAAACAGCGCCCAAGAAAACACACAGGGGCAGGCGCGGCTCCAAGGCGTGGCAGACGACGCAGATAACGGGGCGGAACAAGCCATACGACGGCTCAGCAGCGCAAAAGGCAGCTTCACCTAGGACTCATCATTGCCCAATATATCAAACCTAAGCTACTTGAGTTAAACCACGACCTTCGTTCTTACTCTCTAAACCTAGCTGTGGTTACTGAGACCTGGCTGTGACCTAGGAACCCCACGCGCCTCATGAACTTCCCTGGTTACCAAGTAAGACGCGCGGATCGGCCTGACTCTAGTGGTTACGGTGGGGTGATGATTATCGCCAAGTCAGCGCTTACTATTACCGTCTTGAAAATGTCTACGCCTTCAAACTTGAGCTCCAAACTAGGATCACTCTGGGCCGAAGTCAAACGGAAAAGCGGACAGCATTTCATTCTGGCTGCAATATATCGGCCTCCTCACAACACTCTACCTGCCTTAAATGATGACTTCGCTGAGCTCGAAAGACAGGTTCAATTGGCGACACTGAACTTTACCGGCACTTTCTACCTCGCAGGTGATCTAAATTGCGACCTTCTCGGCACGGCTAATAGCTCCAGTAAAACATACCTGCTTGTGTTCATAAGCAACCATTCACTTATCGTGATAGTGAAGCGCCCTGCATTCGCCACGGGCTCTTTGTGGATGTCATCATAGCAAATTCTCCCATTTCTGTCGGTAGAACCAGAGTGAGTTTCTGCCACTGCACTCCGCACAAATGTATCATATGTTCGATTAAAGTAAACAGGCCTGTCTCAGCTAACACCGTGATAAAGACACGTTCTTTCGGACGAGTGGATACCTCATAACTAACCTTGTCTTTGGTGAGATCGACTGGGTCCAGGTCACTGGTCGCATCTCGGTAACTGACAAATGGGACACCCTGCTGAGATTGCTGACACCTATTCTCGACGAGCACCTGTCGGAATTCGGAACCCAACAGCACCACATGTTAGCGAGGCTACCAAACAGCTCATACATCGGCGAAATGCAGCTTTGCACTTGCAAGATAGAAATAAATGCAAAGTACTTAACTGACGAGTTCGATCAGCTATTAGAGCTGACTGTAGGGAAGAGATTAGCGGAAAGATGGCTCAGAAAGACCCATCAGCTGCGTGGCGTGCTATCAAGCCCATTACCGACACCAAAAATGCTCTCACAGCGTTCAACCGCAGGTCCTACCTGAGCAGGTAAGTTAATATTTTGTTAGTGTGGGACCAAAAGTATCAGCAGAGGTCAAACCTAAGCACACACCTCCCAGTTGCCGGCTGTCGTGCGTCTCTACCAGCTCCTATAAAGTATCACCCATATCTCTTCAACAGCTAGCCAAAATCATCATAGACATGAGAAGCACAAGTGCTTGCAGACCCGACGGGATCTGTATTAATGTTATCAAATGTATGCTCTTTTTATCGGCGAAGTACTGCTCGACATTATAAACACACATCTGACTACAGCTGATATCCCCTCTACTTGGAAACAGTCAATAGTAACGCCCATTCACAAATCAGGAGATCCTTCGGATCCCTCTAATTTTAGACCAATCTCATTGGTTCTGGTAATCGCCAAGATTGCCGAGAGGGTAGTGCAGTAACAACTTTATCACTACCTGGACTCAAACCACCAACTGGCCAAAACTCAGCACGGCCGCAGACCACGCCACTCTTCGGAAACCGCTCTTATCTCAGTCACGGACAAAATACTAGCAGCAATGGACTGTTCGGAAGTAGCTCTCCTTTGCATTCTAGACTTCAATTAATCCTTCGACGTAATAGACCACACCAAACTGCTCACTAAACTAGAACTCCATGGAATCGATACCGACTGGTTTAGGGCATATCTGGGAGGTCTGTTGGCATATCACGCAGGCTGTTAACATCTCAGATCGACGCGGAAACGGGAATCTCTCCTCCTTTGTCCCAAACAGCATATATGTCTTTCAAGGCTCATCATTAGGTCCACTTCTCTATCACATCTTTTCGAACGACCTCAGTTTGCACGTCTCGGTAGCACACGTCACTCAGTTCGCAGACGACACCCAGGTCCTCGTCTCCGGTCGCAAATATAGTCTCCAAAATCTGAAAAGTCACATGGAGGCATGTCTGAACAAACTCTACACTACTTCCTGAATAACGGTTTCAAAATGAACCACACAAAAACTTAGCTTTTTTTCCTTTTTTTAAATTCCCCTACCCATTAATAGGTAGGCAGGAGTGCCCTTCCATACCCGTGCGACCTAATTACGTTAAATTCCAAGGGTGAGAGGTAGGTCCTGGTAAGCAAATCAAGGCAGGTCACATCACTCCCCGCTCCTGTTTCTTGCTGGAGAGATCCCGCCACAGATGATGTCATGTATCTTGGTTCTTTGAGATCTATTTGATAAGTATGAGGCTAACAGTTCATATATATTTCCTCTAAAGCAAATAAAGTTCAATTTTTGTAACAAAATGCTGATGCTGACGGTGTCAAAAGCTTTTTTTAAATCAAGATACAGAGTACAAACTAATTTATTATTTACAAGGGATTTAGTTACTTCGTTATGCATCAGAGCAATTGGCATGTATGCGCAGTGTTTTTTTCTGAAGCCGAATTGCAATGGGTGCATGATATTATTTTCATTTAGAAATGATGATACCCAAAAGTGTATTAATCTTTCCAGTACTTTCGAAAACATTGGTAGCAAAGAGATTGGCCTATAATTAGTAAATTTATTATTTTCCCCTGCTTTATATACAGGAATTATAACTGCAGATTTTAATCTTTCAGGGAATGTTGCAGTGTTCAGACAAAGATTAAAGAAATATGTTAGATGTTGCAAAATACTTCTATATGTTCCAATCAAAATTGTTGTAATAATTTTATCCATACCTCCACCAACAGGGTTTAAAGTCATAATAATGTCTTCAATTTGAGCATCATTAACAGAAGGAATATTGTTAATTCTTGCATAATTAGGCTATGCAAGATAATTTAATGGACTGATGTGTGTCGCAGGTATTTTTGTTTCCAACTCACTACCTGTCGTTGAAAAAAATGTATTAAATTTATCAGGTATTTGTTCATTTACACAGGTAGCCCCAGAGTTATCAGTAAAACACATTGGAGGAACTGTTTGCAATTAATTCTTGTTGATAATTTCATTCAAATACTTCCATGTTTTTTTTGCCATCACCTTTGCTATCCTGAAATGCCCTCGTGTAATATAATCGTTTCGCATCCCTAAGCACATTGCAAAGCATGTTCCTATACATTTTGTATTTATTTTCATTCAGTAAAATTTTATTCCTAATATATTTTGCATATAGTTTATTTTTTTGTATTTCTTGAACACAGAAGTGCAGGGGTTACCCATGGTTTAATTGGATTATTTCTTCTACTGGGTGTAAAAGTTTTAGATAATTTTTTATACCTGTTTCATAAGCCTTAATAAGTTTGTTGCATGCTTGATTAGCATCAGTCTCATCTTGAAAGGCTTCCAAGGTACTAATGAGGTGATCATTTAATTCACTGATTTTATTCTTATCAAAGACTGTCACTGAATGTCTTGTTATAGTTGTGCTTTGAATTAATGACAGATTAAGAAAAACTGGAAAATGATCCGATAAATCATGAAGTAGAATTCCTGAATTGTTCACAACATTAACATCATTTATAAATATATTATCCAAAAGGGCATCAGAATTATTAGAAAACCGGGTCGCTTTCGAGATGGGTGGGGAAATATCCATAGGAATTTAACATATTCATAAAACTAAGTGTGGGTTTATCAGAGTGATATTTCAAAAGATTGCAATTGACGTCCCCTGCTATGACACATGTGCACTTAGTGTTTTCCAATGAATCAAGTATTTTTTCCAAGTAGTCCATAAATAAAGTATGGCTCAGGTTTGGAGGTCTATATATTTCCCCCACTAGGAATCTCTTTGCTGGTACACCCAACTTCATTTTGATTTCCAGAAAACTTGTCTCAAAATGATCACTCTCCAGGTCTTTTCTTTCCCTAGCCTCATATCTATTACTTACATATATTGCTGTACCTCAACCTTCACCTTCTTTTCTACTAGATGCAAAAAGATTATAATTTTTTAGACCAAAGTATTGCTCTAAACCTTTCTTCAACCATGTCTCTGACACACAAATAACTGACCAATCAACTTCAAAATTTGTTAGAAAATTAATAACACCATCAAATTTATTCTTGAGGGACCTTGCATTGATATGAAGTACTGAGAACCCAACATTCAAGTTAAATGGTTGAGGTAATGAATAATATTTACACTGTGACAGTATATGTTCATGAGGAGGGTATTTATCACTCAAATCATTCCCTAGCAACTCCAATGTAGATACTTCAAGTTTAAGCCCACTCATTAATCAGGGAATGAGCCAACTGGAAATGGTGATTAGTTCTGGAAATGGAAAACTTGGAATAATAATTGTGCATGAACAATGAACTGGAACACAAAATGGACAATGAATGATTGGAAAGTAAAATGGAAAAAGGAAATTAGAGGTAAAGCTCACACCATTAAGAATCATAGTTAGACAAACAAATCTAGATAGTTTTATGCTTAAATAAGATGATAGAGGAGCAAGGATTATATTGCAAGTGAAAGGAACACTTGCCAGGACCATGTGTGGGAAGTTGTCAACCATCCCTGCAGCAGTAAACTTCAAGACCACCAGTTGTCCACGACACCCCTTCCTCCCTAGGCAGCAATTTACAATATAATGACAATTACATCTCCAGGCAGCATGCTCTCTCATATGTCAACATGATGGCAGATTAATACATGTTCAATGTTCAAAAAAGAAATATCAGATTGAAATGATTATAAGCAATTCAGCAAACTAGCTGCCTTCTGTTGTATTAACTTGCCAAGAACATCAAGAGATGATGATCACATATTCAGAAAGAATAATCATTAACTAATTGCATTGCATGTTAGTCAAAGGTCATTGCATTATTGTTTGCATTATTCATTGCATTATTCAAGCTGTGATTTTACAATAAACATTTACCTTGAGTTAATTTTATATGAAACTTTTATAATGTTAACGTTCCAATTACTAGTCTTCCGGTTGATCAAGGGACCAGGGAGCAGCATTGCCATGTTTTTTATGGTCAATCATCTTTCATAACATATGGTACAGATGGATAGTTGTAATATATGCATGCTATTGAAGTCTCATACAATCCCAGCCTCAAGTTATTGCAAGCTTGACATGATATGATCAAATTCATCAAGTTGATGATTGCTTTGAAATTAAAAAGTGCACAAGTGTATAAGCCCCCAGTGTCCACGTTAAAATATTAAAACTGGTGCTTTTTAGCAACCCACATACATGCATACACACATTCACTCGACTTGTACCGAAGTTGGTCCAATAGCACAATGGCAGACCAATCCGGTACCAGCCTGGGGGCTTGATGCAAGTGAAATGTCACATTGATCACCCAGAAGTATCAAGTCAAGCAAGCATTAAAAACTTGTACCAGTGAGGAAGTAAAACATCACTGTTGGCATTTGGGTAGCAGTGTATGCCTGCATTCACACCAATTGAAGGTGCAGCATTCACAGCATGCTCCTCTGCCTCTCCGAAATGTCATGAAAGCATACTGACCAACACTCCAACCCTGAACAACCCGCTCTACCTGACCCTGACACAGGGAAGCTTAGTATCCGTGCATTACATCTGATTAAGATTAGCTTAATATGTAATATGTGCGCAGAAACTGTATCATCCTTGAACGGACATTTTGAATCGAGAGATAATATTCATTTCTTGAATATTAATTTTGATTTATGGTTCGTTTCATCTTGGATGAATAATTAGTATTGATTTTCTGCAAAAGGGCAGTAAGGCATGTAATCTTATATTGAGCAAGTTCCTGGCATTCTATTTATTGTAGATTTACTACCTTCCTGAATTTAAAAGTTGATGCATAGCTGCCACAGGGAGGGAGGAGAAGTTGCTGACATCCGATGCCAATGGGGTCCGCTACACAAATTTGGTCAGCGTTGGTTTCCGATGTATAAAATCACGCTGAGTTTAAAAATGCTCATATTGAATGTTGAAAATGCCGAAATCATGGAGAAAATCCACTTTCTTTAAATGCCCTCGGGGCAGTATTCACGCGTGACGTCACTCGATAGTAAGCCAAATGGCGCATACGAGACAAACAATATAAACGCGTATACAAGGTGGGAAGTTCATACGGCCTTGGGAGGTTCGTTCGTTGTGGAGGGTATCTATTAGTGTTTTGAGACATATTTTTCGCATTAAAGTCAGTCAGATTGGACTATTAACTGGAAGGATGGAGCCTGGGTATGTAAAAGCGGATTCTAGAAACCTCCCTGACATAAATCACATCATGGTAGCTGAGTTTTTATCCAAGTCCGACCTCCACGTGTCTGCTGAGATCCGGGCGGTGAAGAATCAGAGGTGAGACATGATGGTTACAGGGGGGTTTGAGATTGTGGTACAGGAGGGCGGGGAGCAGCAGCTGGCATAATTTATTTATGCTACTGGTTTTACCAATTAAAACTGGCTGGCAGAAAATGCTGGTGGCAAAAAGGATTTTAGTAGGAATGATGACATCAGTTGGCTGCCTATGGCTGATGGATATGGCTACATCCACAACAATCTACAATTTCATAGACTTTTCCCCATGTTTGTACAAGGGGGGGGGGGGAATATATAACATGCATCAAAGGTGGTAAATGCAATGAATAGGTTAGGGCACCATTACTCCATATCATGCACATAGTGTCCCCTAAGACAAGTATGATGGTCATAATTTGGCCTTGTTACTTGTAAGTTGGAATTTACCCCTATTCTTTAACATGCCCATCAGCTGATATTCTAAATTTTTGTAGATACAGAAAATAATAGTTAGCAACCATAGATCTATGGTGGCACGATGGGTGTGATGGGAAGAGCTTGTGATTGTTGAGGGTGTTATGCGGGAGCAAGTGAGTGGTGCTAGACAGGCTGGGATACATAGCTTCCTAGGAACTTGGGATAAGGATTGATTGGGGTGGGAGTATGTACATTTCTAGTACCTTTTCTAGATAGGCTTAACCCAGATGGGCCCCTGTGGCTCTTATTAAGCCTTAATACTTTAGGACTTTATGACTTTTATAAAAACAAAGGCAGGAAAACAATCTTTTGGTTACAAAAACCAAATAAAGCAGCTGATCTGGATGATCGATTGTCACATGAGCTGGATGATGGCCAAATATTTCGTAAACAGCATCAGCTAATCAGCGGTGGTCATAGTTTTCTCTACAGGATGGTGTCTGACATTACCCACTGTCTGGGATTGCCCTGCCTTCCCCTACTGTACAAATGAGCATTGACAGCATTGACTAGGGGCAAAGGTGGATCCAAGGAGTAGTGAAATGAATCCATTGACAGTTATTGCATACACACACATTACAAGAAACGAAAAGTGGTCTCGCTGAGACCCAGCACCCAAAATAGGAGTTTTAGTCCCCTCACAGTCTGAGCAGTGGGCAAAAATTGTACAAATTGAATTTCTCCAGTTTTTCCATTTTCAGGCAGAGGTTGAACTTACCTCAAAATGATCTTCACAGCAGAACCAGGGAGCAGAAGACACCAAACTGTCCTTATCGTCACGCCTCGCCATTTGGGCCCATTTACGTCGGGGTTCAACAGCTGGGGTACTGGTAGGAATATTTTGTTAGGCGTGAGAGAGGTAGAATTAGTGCACTGAGGCACAAAACACCACTTATAAGTCACAGTTGAGCTCATTTTCATGGACTTTTACGCACAAATTCGAAACTCTCGCCAGCACGCTATTTCCCCACCCTCGTCAGGCGCAAATAACCTTGTAAATAATACCCTTGTCAGTCGTACTATCGAGTGACGTCAGTGCTTTGTCAGCCAATCAGATTATTGGAATTAAATGACGTAATTAATAGGTTTTTAACAATTTTTGTACTTTTTAGCTTATATAAATCACAAATAACAAGCACATACTGACTTATAATTTAAAGCACATATACCCAACATAATCTTTACCCGGCTCAAAAAAGTGTAGCAGACCCCATTGGTACTAGTCAGCTGTGTTATTGTATTGCTATAAGGGATAATTAGAAGCAACGGTTGATTGTACTAATGTAAATGTTATTTTTAAGTGTAACTGCTGCTTAGTGATCTGTTCAAATAATGTAGTAAATACTCTGATATAATTATTTTTGTTTCTGTAGCTAGCAGTTCACCTAGGAAGGCCTGAAATGAGCAGTGAGGTTGGTATCTGGGTAGTTAGGTAACCTGCACTACCCAGGGGGTAGGACTTGGGTCTGATGCTTGGTAAGTTGGTATTGAGCCAGGTACCAGATATATAGGTAAATAGATACTAGATCTTTGCCACAATGTTTACACAGTGCATATTGAGGTAAAAAATATGCACATGCCCACATAGTAAGTGTACCTACCAGGCACACCCACCCAGGCATACACATATGCATAGATATGCTGAATCTGCACTCCACCGCACACAAACATACACATATATATAAATATATACACATATACTCATACATACATATATAATATAATACAGATTCAGGAATCAAATGCCAAACCCAATATCCACGTCGAACCTAGTCACCTAAGATGTCAACCACTATAAAGTTTGTCTAAATTTCAGTTTCTGCCCAAAAATAATTTTCAACATTGTTGTCCTAACTGCTACTTATTCTTATTTCTTGTTCCTGGATTTTCCTCTCTGGCTAGGAATTCTCCTGGAGGATTGATTTTCAGTTGATGCAGGTGAGTCTGAGTCATCACTGATGTCAGTTGGATGACAAGAGAGAGCAGGGCTTTTATTTTTATTGGAAACTCCCTTCGATTTTTTGCTTGTTTTTCTGTTGTTTCTAGATGTATCATGCATCTGTCTTTCACAGGCTTCCTGATCAGTAACCACTACCTCTCCTGTGACTGTCACAACATTTTGTTCCTCCCTGGTTTCTTTGGTGTCAGTTGACTCAATTGCAACATTTCTAGCATTCATCTGAATTGCCTGGGTCTCATGATTCACCTTAGGTGTCACCTCTGTTGATGTGGATGTTAATTTCTCTGTCTCAGCAGAGGACTGCTTTTTTCCTTTTCTGATTGCCTCCTCATAAGTATTCGGCTGTAGCTGAAGTTTAGACAGAATGTCTTCCTCAGATATGGCCTCCCCAGTCAAGATGCTGGGCATGTCTTTGTTTTTTCTTAACAAAGACATTTCCACCTTGGGTGAAGTAGGTGGCTAACTTGCCCTCACGTCTCAGTTTTGCACACTTCGAAACAATTGCCATCTTGTCTTGGGTGAGAGATTCATGAATAAACAATCCCCTTTTTGAGAGATCTTTTGGTACCCTATTCCTGTAAATTGCCTCCCTTACTTCTTTGTTGTTAAATCTAACGATAATGCTATCTTTTTTTCCTAGCCAGTGAACAGTGTTTATGCACCAAGATGGAAACTGGATGCCTGTATGAAAGAAAATAAGGTGCATGACTTCCTCTCGCAAATTTTTTCCAGGTCTGATGGACAATTTCCCCCTGATGATGAGGCAATCTTGCCGGGTGTAGTTTTCAGCAGCTTCAGCTTGTTTCTTTGCTAACTTGACTATGCCTTCCAATTTATCAATTCTAGCCTGTTGCTTTTCCACCAACTGTTTGAGGAACTCAAAACTTCCCTGCTGGGACATCCTATGCAGGTTTAGTCACTTCCCACTGTAATAATGTTTGACGTAGAATCCGCTTTGCCCCTAAAGATTTACTCACAATTCATAGATTTCAAATAGAATACCTTGAAAAAGTAAATTACAATTGCCCACCACCAGCTACTACAGTACTAGATAAATACTACCGCACTACAGCAACAAGATATGGACAACTGAATTCACTAATGCATTCAGCAAGATACTCCCTGATGCACAGTCAGTCGATTCGGTCCGCTCACGAGCACCGTTCTTACGTTCGGATCGCGTCAAAATCTTCGCAATATTACCCTGATACGAGTGTGCTTCAGGGACGCCGTGATAGATGAAAGCTATTCGTGTAATAACCTTGGAGTGACATTTGATCGCCACATTTCGTGGGATTGCGACGTCGCTGTTGTGGTCCGCAAGTGCACTGGATTATTTCTGGCCCTGAGTCATCTGCGTCACCATCTGCCGACCAGTACCCTCTTCACTATAGTCAATAGCTTAGTTATATCCAATATCAGCTACTGCATATTTGTTTACGGGAACGGGTTGGCAGCAAACATCCACAAACTAGACAAGATCATTAACTTCGCCACCAGAGTCGTGTCAGGTCTACGGAAATTTGGTAATATTTATAATGCCCGTAACGAGTTGGGCCTCCTCACCGCAGCAGATTTGCATGTATTGCACAGCCTTACTTTACTTCACAAGATCATTCTGACGGATGAGCCAACGGACATTGCCGGTCATATCACTGCAAATTTTAACTTGCGAAACGGTCACACACGTGCAGACGACCACCTGCACCTGCCAGCCATACACGGAGAGCCTCGCCGCAGGATATTTATCTACTCGTCGGTCTTCCACTATAAAAAACTTCCTACTGAAACAAAAATATCGAGGCTGTTTAACTTCAAGAAACACGCATCTAGCTTATCTCCACGAATAACACCAGTCACACAAAAAAAAAACACTTGGGATGGGGATGGGGTGATGGGCAGAAGGGAAAGCACCGTTTTGTTCCGCATGGGTAATGACTCCGACTACGGCAAGGGCACAGCCCAAGTGGTGGTGTTAGACGCTGGCGACGGACAGAGGGGAGAGCACTGTTTTGTCCCACATTGGTAAAGGCTAAGACCACCAAAAGTGTTAGGTGGAATGAGTGGAGCATGATGCCCTCAACCTAGTGTCAACCTCACAGAGTATGTTCAAAATCTGAAAACTTCAAAATGCCGCATCATCAATGCTCCATGCAAAAGTGCACATGTCACTTAGCCTCGCTCTCCGTTTCGTTGCACGTTGGCACTTCATACTTGGCTTGGGACCTACGTTAAGTCTAATGGGTGCTAATAGCCCTACGATATTTCCCATTTACGTTCGTGGATTATTGCCGACACCAAGCCTGGGCAGCGTTGGAAAAGTGGCTCCTTTTTTGGAACTTCTGGCATCCAAAGAATTATACACCTCTCAAACAAATACACTCCTTGCATTGCTGGATGAAGACATGCTTAACTAACAATATACAGCTAGATGTCATTATACCATAGTGATAAGTTGGATGGAGAGGAAGCAGAATGCTACGGGGCCTATAACATTTGGTGATCTATGGCTGATAACAAGATCCTCTTCCAGTCCTAGTAATCAATATACTGTTCAGTCACACTGGGTCCCCTACCACATAAACTTTCCAACATAATTGAGGAAAATGCACATTTATTATTTCAGGTCATCTGCAGGAACATTTCAAGAGGAGGCAGTAGTGGAGCAAACATGAGATGCCAGCCAGCTTGGAAGAGTACCAGCTTGCTAGTACGCACAAGTACAAATGATGTCAACATATGGATCACTGCAGTCTGCATTTGACCTTAATGCCACTGCTCATTCCATATTCCATAGCATTCCATAGCATTCCATTTGTGCATGTGTAATTGTCTTGTGCAGTGCAGGTGAATTAATAAACAGCCACCCATGCCTTCATGTGTATGTTCTTCAATTGTGAAAAACATCAGAACAGAATCCAGATGTGCCCAGAAGAATGTATAATGTATGGCTGAACACTGAGAGCCAGAGTGGCATCCACACAACTGGTAAGCCGCAAAGGGTAGCATTTCCACAAAATACCAAAAATATTGTGGATGAGCCACATTTTGCCATGGCATAGGAATTCTGATGGGCATTACTACTTGTCCACAAGACAAGTTTTACACACATTTTACCTCCATGAGGCATACAAAGGTATTAGGTTTGGCTAAGTTATGTTAGATTAAGGTTGTTTTGTAAGTTAGACAATTATCAAGTTTCTTTAGGGATCTTTCAGGATTAAAAAAAAAGTTTTCGAATTAAAAAATGGTCCAGGCTAGTACAGGCTAAGTTAGGATAGAATAGGTTGTTCAGTTTGAATTTTCAAGGAGAAAAATTGTCTAGAAATTTTCCATTAAAAATTGCTTACTTGCATCAAGAGCTAGGCTGCATCTTCATTCTTCATTTTGAACATTATGTGTTATGCTACGTTGCACAACCAACTCCAAGCCACTTTTTGGGTGTCATTTTGCTACCCAACTGCACTTGCCAAAAAAATGTGTGGTCACATCATGTAGGTACATTATGAACATGTGCATATTCATAAGAATTGCATTAAAAAAAATCCAAGAAATCAATTCACCTTAAACTGCAAATTTGTACTTTCAGAAAGCCAGAGGGACCAGAAAAGTTAAATATAATGGTATTCAATGGAGGATGGGAACAGGATGCACCTAACAATTCCATGAACATTTCATGAGTGCACAAATAATGCTTGAATGCATGCATGTATACGATATCTGCAAAGTCTATGTGCACTGAAGGCGCCCAGCCCTCTTTTTGAAAGAAAAACATTCACCATTCAAAACATGGTAAGTGAAGACAGGATTTTCCAGACAAAAGCAAAACAATCAGTTTTATTCATTCCAACGCTGGTTGGCAATACATCGCGGCAATTAATAGTCCCAATTCCTGTTTCTTGCATTATCCAAATATATCCCGTCACACAACATATGCTTGTGGCTTTGGTTTATCCAAATCAATAACTCGGATAACCGTGAAGATATTTGATGCAGGTATGTAGGTACCTAGTCAGAAATACCAACTATCGTACCTCGAGCAAAACATGCAACAAATTCCACCCGGATAGCAACGAAGATCTTCCAAGAAAATCATTCGTTCAATACCCAACCGCGTACGAAGGTCCGTTCTTCGATTCGATGGATTCACTGCTCTCCAGTTCCCACTCCGGCCGGAGCTATTCAAACCATCGCCAAGAAAAACCATGGACAATGCATTTATTTTTGCTTCCTTGAAGAATGATATGTTCTGCATCAAATGGCATGGATAAAAACGCTCATATTTATATTATAAAGCAGTCAGAAGCGATATACATAAAATATATGGAATGGAATTTCCCCATGAAAATTGCCTGAATGGTGCCAAAACGTTCTTAAAACCTGTTAGGACTTTTCGCCAAAGGGAAGCTCCGTAGAACCAGAAATTTCACTCTGTTGATTGCATGACTTATATTGCTTGATAATTTCATCAACAAGGGGGAATAGTTGTGTTAATGCCACTACGACCGCGAGGTTTTCCCACTCCGGATAAATTCAGATTTACGTGCGTTGTTCTAATACACTGACGATCCTCTAAGCTTCATTGTGATCCAATTATGAATTACTTCTCATAATCCTGATGATGATTAATTGATTTTTTTAAAAAATCCCCGTAATTCTGTTGGCGGTTTCCTCTATCTTCTTTAAATTTCTTGATATTTCATAGCAATCATGGTGAGAAATGAGACGCTAATTTCCGCTCGTCCGTGACGATAGTCGGTTTTACAGCGGCAACTTGCCCGCCCGTCTAGTCGCTTTTCATCCTTCCAAGTCATTCTTGATTGAACTAAACATTTCAAACATTAACTAAAAAGTGCATCGAAATACATTTAATGTTAATAAGAATTGACTTGAATAAATTTTATCAGCTTTCTCATTTACAAAATTGTTTCATGGTCGTCAGAATACAATTTTTTAGACGGATTGCTTTAGTATAACTTTCCTTACACCATTATATATCCCGACCATTATACCACTTGAAGTAGTTTTCAAAACACACACCCACATGCAAATTTCCCGTGCTAAGCGCGGGAGAAAGTGGAAGGCTTGTTTCTTTTTCCCCAGCTGCCATTCAGCTCGCGGGTAATTCCACCCGTGAAGGAGTCGAGCATTAGGAGCGACAATAGCACAAACATGTTCCCGCGTCAGCGGTACTACAAGAAGCATTGAGCATGCCTATATATATTGTTTTTCAAGTATTGGTCCCATTGCTGGCTCTGACAAATGAGCTCATTACCGCTAAGACAGTGTCACGGACTCTTAACTTAAATGTTCTGCGTGTTTTTTCGGTCCGAACAGCGATCCACTCAACAAATTCCCTGAATTTCCATCACGCACGTTTCGGCGATATCGGATACCTTCCGGAAGTTAAGCATAGGACATTGTTGCTGCGCGGGCATAACTTTTTTCCCAATGCGTATGAGCTCGGTTCCTGGCCGGTCGGGCCGCCGATAACGCTGCCATTACTACCATCCCCAAGTTGCGCGGAAATGTGAATTAATCATCGCCCTGCATCGATTAAACAGCGACCGGCGAGTGCGCCTGTGACGACGCAGCACCCACGTGCACGCTTCACGGTATTCCACCGTTTTATGTTTGTTGTGCGAGGTGCAGACTCGCCGTCGGACCTCTCGACAGTCACCTGATCCGACGTCGTCCAGGTCGCGTCAGTCCGTGACGCGACACCATCCGAGCGAGACGTCGCACCAGCCATGTCGTTGCGTCGCCAGTCGCGACTGGTGACATTGACGGCCGCCGTGTCGTCGACCGACGCGGCCGCCTTGTGCCGGCTGATCCGAGACGAGCGGCAGCTGGCCGTGCACGAAGCGGCCGCCGTGGCGCGCCGGCTGACACAGTCGGACCGGCTGCGCACGGAGCGCGTGTTGGCCGTGCGCCACGCCGCCTGCCTGGTGGCGGCCGCGCGCGCCTCCCAACCGGCGCGCACGGCCGCCGAGCGGCAGCGCCGCCAGCTGCTGCTCGCTGGCTCGCTTGGCGACTCGCTCGGCGAGCAGCTATGTCACGACGAGGACCAGCTGTGCGCCGAGCGGCGCCAGCAGACGGCCGCGCAGCTGGCGCGCTGGCGGCGGCGGCTGGCGCGTGGCGACGCAGCGCGCGTGCAGGCCGTGCAGGCGGAGCAGGCGGCGCTGCTGGCGCAGCTGGCGGCCGAACAGGCGCGCCTCGAGCGCGATATCTACCAGACGGCAGCGGTGGCCGCCTGCGACGCCGACCTGGAGGTGCCCGCTGGCGTGCCGGCCGCCTGGCAGTGGCTGGCGCTGCTGGACACCGACACACAACACGAGGTGGGACACACAGCGAGGGCACAGTTTCGGGTGTGGTTCTGTTGCGGCGCTGACTACGATGTGGTGGTGATGAGCAGCTGACGCGCTTCTTTTCGAGGCTTTAGGTGGAGGGAGCGTTGCAAACATATAGGTGTATTGGCACCTCTACATCTGTGCAAGTCAGGTAATGACACGAAGACAGGTAATCCAATAAAACTGACAATAAGCCGAGATGCTGGCACGCAATAATGTCAACATTCGCTTGTAGGAGCAACTGTATTTATATTAATCTTAAAATATACTTATGTATGTCCTCAACGGTCAACAATCAGTACCCAGTCGTCCCTGTGCTGCATTATGTAAACCCCCACCAGCACTGATTAATTTCCGAAACTGTTGCTATGCAATTTACAGAGGCGATCCGAGTTCGGATGGCCCGGCATGGGTAGCCGGCGCATGCAGACCTACATCCAGACATACCGGGAACCTACATCTATGTATGCAGGTACCCAGTTCGTTGGCATGGCCAGTGCCAACCATGCGCAGAGCAAATCCGACGGGCCAACCGGCGGTGCAGTGTCAGCCGGCTGTGTCGGCAGGTGCGCGACAACTGCGCTGTGGTGGACTGCGCCTACGTGCGGCGGCTGGCGGCCGTCTGGGCGAGGCACGACTTCTGCGCCGGCGCGCACGACTTCAGCCTGGTGCAGCTGGCCGACCACCTGGCCGTCGTGCAGTATTGGCCAGACGACGTGATGTGCTGCTGGCAGCACGCGGAGCACGTCTACCCGCCGGCCACGGTCGGCCGCGAAGCGCTCATCACCGACCTGCTGTGTCGGCTGCGGCCGGCCGTGACGCGGAGAGCGGCGGCGGCGGCCGGCGCGCGCCGCCGCCGCTGGAGCGCCGCGCTCGCCGCGCACGCCGCCACCGTGCACGACTGGCGCCTGCAGAAGGACGTGCTCGGCCGCCAGCTGGAGGCGCAGCTGCTCGCCTGGCTGCACGCGCACGGCGAGCAGCAGCAGGCGCAGAGGCAGCGCGGCGTGACGCAGCGGCGCGGCGAGCTGCTGCGCCGGCAGGTGGCCGCCTGGCGCCAGCGCACCGTGCAGCTGGTGCGCGAGCGCGAAGAAGAGGCGGCGCGCCGCGACGCCGAGGCGCACGCACAGGCCGAGGCAGAGGCGGCACGCGAGGCGGCGCGCCGCGACCTCGAGCGGCAGCGCGTGGCCGTGTTCCAACAGCGGCGGAAGCAGCGCGACCAGGAGCGGCGACAGGCGGAGCAGTCGCGCCGCGAGCAGCAGCTGCGCCGGCAGCGGGCCGAGGCCGCCCAGCACGAGCAGCGCGTCCAGCTGCGGCGCGACCTGCTCAGCCGCCGCCAGCAGCAGCAGCACGAGCGCAGCCGGTTGCTGGCCGAACGGGAGGCGGCGCGTGAGCGACGGCTGGACGCGCTGCGCGACGACGTGCGAGTGGAAGCCGAGCGCAACCCTGCCCGTCTGTTGGCGGCCACGCGCGCCAGCTGGGGAAAGCTGGACCGGGCCGCCGAGCCGGCGCCGGCCGCCGCCAACCACTCGTTCTGGGACGTCCAGCTGCACTGTGACCGCCGAGTGCGGCTAGAGGGACGCTTGCGCGAGGCCGGCCTGCTGGACAGCCGGTACGCGCGCGACGTGCTGCGGTCGCTGGATGCAGAGCCGCCGCCGCACCTACGGCCGGCACACACGTGGAGCGGTGACGGCGGCCAGTGACGTCAGAGCGGCGCACCGTGGTGCAGACCGGCCAGCTAGCAACGCGCCGGCTCGGCACATTCGACCAACGGCCTGGACACGGCCCAGCTGGCAAGTTCGGCGGGACGGAGAGATCGCGCAGGTGTGGTCGGCACAGTTCAGTCGATGTGTACGCCGAGTTCACTTATCACTGTCCGGTGCCATGGGTGCATTCGTGGGCGAAGTTACGGACGCATTCAATGGTGCATTATTGTCTGTATAATTGGTGCAGGAAAATCCAATATGCGGTCGGTACTTCATTTCCTGAAATATGTGATGGATGTACGTCGAAGAGCGTGCTCTTGAACCAAACCACTACCGGACATATTTACATTTTCAACATATTTCTGGGAGAATGTTCTCTGCAGCCTCATCCCCCTAAAAAATGCACTGATACGAGGTGTAAGGTGATCGCGGACTCATGTGGTCTGTAACTCGACTTAATAAGGCTTACGTCCGAAGACCTAATGGCTCTATATGAACATAGTGTGTGGGGTTAAGTCTCCCCACCCCAAAGAAGAACAGGGAAGTTCCATTCCTGCTTCCGTGGCTATGTATTTGGATAGACTCCCATGCACCTGAGCTGATTACAGTGCAACACAAGTCCATTGGTGATGCTGAATAACACTTCCGGCTAAAAACGTTTTCTTTCCTCCGTTTAAACGGTCTATTTTTAGCCAAAGTGCAGCATGCTTCACGACAGAGCAGCGTAGTGCAACAATTCTTCATTCTGCAGACCCTTCTCAATTGGAACACTCAATTGTCCAGCTCGTTTTTCATGGCATGATAAATCGATGAAGTGTTGTTCGTTTCTAAAAGATAGTTTAATATAAGGTATGAAAGTGACATATATACGGAATGAAAGTGGCATATATATGGTATAAAAGTGGCATAGCTTTTGTCAAAGGCCAACATTCGAAACCTAAACATCTGTCCATCGCATGTGCAGGGAGACAGCGAGGCAAATGGGACCGGGCAACATCCATCCGAAAAAAATGGGCTAAATTCGGTATCATTGTGTCCTATATTCACGGATAATTATTGAAGTACGACACCTTCTGCATTCTGCAGGAATTAAGTTGCACTTCTGTCCCATAAGCTGATAGCGAAAGAACTGCCGGCCATTTTTTTGCCGTGAGGGCTGTCTGAGAAATTCTCTGTGTGGGTGGCAATTACAGCAGCCGCGGTTGGAGCATTGGATGTTAATACGTGCGCGAGTATTGGTAAATGTCAGCTGTACGCGCGTGGGTCAGTATTTGTGAGCAACACTTCCCGCCTCGCAGTGTGATCAGTCGGCGACGTACGCGGTGAGATAGAATTGAAACCAGTTGCATGATTACGACGTATCAGTTCTGCGAATTTCATTGGATTTTCGCAATGCCAACAATTCAGAAAACATGCGTGCAGCCCGTCGCGCGATGTGGCTTGCACGAACACATCACGCGTCCCAGACAATGAATCGCGTTGAAAAATGCGACACGGCTGGCAGGGGGCGTGGTTGGTGCACATTCGATCTTCCCGGACAGGTCAACGACCCTAGTCGGTGTACGTCTGGACACCCAGTCACCTCCGAGCAACCACGGCCGTCACTCCCAGCTCATAAAGTACGCGGCTTACCATCGTCGTCCCCACTACAACCACATCGGTGTGTCTGGCAACTTGATGTCAAAATATGCGTCCAGCCAAGAATGACATAATATTCTTGTCAGTTCATTTTTCTGTATTATATTTGCTTCATACTCTTATGTATTACTTATCGTCGACGCCGCCCATGTGATTAACCATTGGAACGGCCAAGAGCTGACACGCACGCGTCACGTGCAGATGGCAGTTTCCAGGTGGTGGAGAAAACCAAAGTGACTAATCACACAACATTCGTCTCCATTGACACTGAGAAATTCAGCGTTCATAATTCGCTATGCCAATGTGGTCAGCCGTGTCAATATTGCTGCTATCGTAATAATGATGTATATCATAATAATAATAATGGTCATTAAATCACTGTTTGGAGCTTGTTTAGAATAGCATTGCTTAGAATCAACAATCCGTGTGTATTAGGGGATCAGCTCCAGGGACTGGACCCCGACTATATCATATATCCTATACCGAGACTATATCCTACGGGTTAGCGACGTGATATGATATTAGCATTTGTATTTCATTCATCCGAAATATAATAGCGAGCACGTGTTATATATTTCGGCGAACGATCGCACGACAAGCGAGTTTTTGTGCCGTTTGACATTGATGTATCAGTTGAGCGACCAGCGAGGACGGCAACAAACTATGTGGACAAGTCTTGCCTGGCGAAGTTGCCCCCGGGTCAAGTAAGTATCACGCCGATAACGAGGAGACGATAGCCCAGCTACTCATGGGTCCGCTTCTTCGTTTGGCGATCGGCCCATAACAGCCAAATACATGATTTGCCTAGTTGGCCGGCTATTTCTCCATGTTGGTTTTCACGCAAAACAATCTGGATTGAAAATGGGCTTCTATAAATTTAATCCGGGGCCATCCACCAGCACATCGCACATTGATACACGTCGCCCTAAATCATAGCACCTTCATAAACCTTCACACAGTGACGCACAGCACCATAACAAATATATATATATATATATATATATATATATATATATATATATATATATATATATATATATATCTGTGTGTGTGTGTGTGTGTATATATATCACCGTGACACATAGCATCCTAATACATCGCATGCCATTCATTTGCCATTCTTCGGACCACTTCACAAGTTCGTCTAAGTCTTTTTGCAGCGAGCATATCTCGCTGCAAAAAGACTTAGACGAACTTGTGAAGTGGTCCGAAGAATGGCAAATGAAATTTAACTTTGATAAGTGCAAAATCATGCATGTAGGTAAGCAGCATATGAAGGCTCCATACTTGATGGGTGGCCAAGTGCTATCAGTGACTCAACAGGAGAAGGATTTAGGTGTTATTCTAAACACAAAACTGGGAGCATCAGAACAGACCAAGGAAGCCAGGAAGAAGGAACTGAGAATGCTCGGGGCAATAAATAGGAATGTATCAGACAGAAGTGAGGAAGTGATCAGGAAGCTTTACTGTGCATACGTCAGGCCACATTTGGAATACTGCATCCAAGCTTGGTCTCCTAGCTATGAAAAAGATTGTTGGCTTTTGGAGAGAGTACAAAAGAGGGCTACAAAAATGGTTAATGGCATAAGCAACCTGGCATATGAGGAAAGATTGAAGAAATTGAATATGTTTTCACTTAGATATAGAAGGCTGAGAGGAGATCTCATCGAGGTCTTTAAATTTGTCAATGGTCTGGAGAGGGGATACCTTGGGGAAATGTTTGAATTTAACAGAAATGATGCAATTAGAGGTCATAAATTCAAAATTAAAGTTAACCACAGCAGAACAAGGTTAAGGCAAACTTTCTTCACCAACAGGGTAGTGGAACACTGGAACCAGCTGCCAGAAAACATCGTCAGTAGCAGCACATTGAACATCTTTAAAAACAGCATAGACAATCATTATAAGAATATAGGGCTTGCTTTTCAGTATTACAGGGAGGGCTGATTAACAGTTTTGGTGTGCAACTGGTTCAGTGTACAGAGTGCAACCAAGAAGGGCCCTTGTGGCTCATAGTTGCACTAATCTTTTATGTCTTTATGTCTTTATGCTCATATATAGCGACCTACTGCGCTGATTCTGGACAGTACGGCGCCCTCACGTACGACAGTACGGCGTCTCGCCAGCGGGTGACACGTGCCTGAGGCCATGCAGCTCGGTGGGGGTGGCAGCGACCGCACTCACGCTTTTGCGCACTGTCCGCTCCCAGTTGAAGTGGAGGTCGGTGATGTTGGGCGGGATCATCACCGTGTAGTTCATGGCGTACTCGTTGACGATGCCCTCCTGCACGTAGAATATCTCCGTGGCCAGGCCTGCAACGGTGGACCGACGCAATTTGAACGAGGGCCGCAGTCAGCTGTCACACGTACACACACACACACGCACGGACGCACGCACGCACGCACGCACGCACGCACGCACGCACGCACGCACGCACGCACGCACGCACGCACGCACGCACGCACGCACGTACGCGCACACACACACACACACACACACACACACACACACACACACACACACACACACACACACACACACACACACATACGCACACGCACACACACACTACTGCACTGGCTCGTCCGATGCGGGCCACCCGTCCAGCAACAAGCACCACACAACCGAAGAGGCACCCACCGCTGGAAGGGGATCATGTCTCCCATCAGAACACCCTTTTCAGAGCGTTAGGTACACCTCAGCAAATGGAGGATAATATGATGAGCGCCACATCTAATGAGAGAAATGCCGTCTCATGAGAGACACCTCTTTGAGTTCAGGGAATGGGGTGCTCAATAGGGTGGAGTGATTTCCAAAAATGTTGGTGTTAAAGTCTTAAAATTGCGTTTGGTTCTAAAAAGACGATCTGCCAAGTTTTAGAGCAATATGAGGCCGGGAAGCCGCCGCGCCTCAGGGCTTGCTGAGGCCGAAATGACATTTTTCTACCAACTTGCGGGATCAAGCCCGATTTCAGGAATTTAAATCATTAGCTAGCCGATGAATATTTATTTCATTGCATTGTACAGTCTTTCATCCACCGCTGTGCTAATTTTAACTTCCCTAACTTGAAAAATGTGCCGCCCGCAACGCCATCACTGCCCTCTATCGGCAGAAGTATGAACTGTGACCATTGACCGTTCATTCCGCAACATAAGTATCTTTCTTGATCAACTGTGGGCAGGTAGGTGGCGGATTTGAGACTGTACACAATGTGCTGACTTCTTATGCGCACAGCGCTATTTTATTACGATTCCAGCGACTTCTATCGACAGCTATGCACGATTAGAGCGTAGCCACAGCCGGCTTTGGCATATTGTGGCCTGCCTTTCAGCCTCCAAGCTCACAATGTTTACCTGAGATACCCTGCTAGCATGTTTTCTTGGCTGCATGTGAATTGTTACCGCAGATATTTGAATTCTATTTATTTATTTTGGCGGAAACACTGACAATCATACATGTTACTGGGTGGGTACACGGTCGCACGACTAACGCAGACCGCTCAAATTTAGCAGTACTGGCGATGATTTTATGCTCCGACCGTCGATTGCCCACCAACTGATACATTTACTCACCATCACCACCATGGTCATGGGTAAAGAATTGCTTTGTAAGTTACCCCACCGGCGGTCAATGTATTGCGCGGCCATGGCCGGGGTGGCCGAGGCATATTCTCCAACCATGACCATGGTTGGAAACGAAAATAAGGATCTACGAGGGCGTGAGTCACACGGGGAATTTCCAATACAGTTGTGCACCGTGAACCTCCTGTTGTAGCAAAAGACGTTTGTGATACATTTTATCCTATGGCGAGGGATGAATTATGAAACTTACCGGTTGACTAACCAGTTTTTGCCTCTTTTCCAGACTAGTGAATCTATTAGATTTCGAGTATGAAAGTAAAAACGGTCAAGGGAAGTTCACTCTGATCGAAGACGGCTCACTTTGCGTTGGGCCATCCCTGCGAACTGCCGAAGAACCAACTGCCACTTCAGATTCATGTATATAACTACTACAGACTGCAGTCTAACAATCTTCGGGCTGTTGACAACCATGCAGCGGCGAAAGGCAAATCGCCACGAGCGTTGCCAAGGGCTTATATACCTTTGGGGGAAAGCAAGCGTCCCTGTTAAATCGTTTCAGTCGATTGTCCGGGGTGTCCTGATGATTGTGACGAAATGAAGGGATCTAACAAAGACCCCAACAAAGAAACGCGCTGGCGCAAGCAAAACGATTCCCCTCTATGAGCTGTTTGACATCTACGCGTGCAGTTGTCCTTCGAGAAATGCCTGCAGCTGCCCCAGCGAGAACAAGGTTCCATAACGCGAGTGGAATTTCTTACAAGACCAGCGAGGTGAGAGGAAGCGAAGCATCGGCGGCATTGACATGAAGACCTCCAATGCATTGGAGAGGAGGCAAAGAGATCAGAACCGTCTGCGGCCTGAATCGGTTTTCCTTCAGACCGACGCCAACAACTCGGTGTCTGGTCCCTCGGGTCTGACCGAGCACAGCACTGGACACGAGCCCAAAAGCATGGACGAGGGAAGCAATGGTGACGATGCATATGACACAGGGAGTGTCCACGAACCAACACAGACTAGGGCTCCGTACAATATGATGCCTCTGGAGAATTTCGCTAAGGAGTGTGACCGGTACATCGAGGTCACTGATAGGATTGCAGCGACACTTGTCACCGCTCTCTTGAAGGACCAAAAACAGGACAAGATGAGCATATCTCGCTGCAAAAGACTTAGACGAACTTGTGAAGTGGTCAGAAGAATGGCAAATGAAATTTAATTTTGATAAGTGCAAAATAATGCATGTAGGTAAGCAGCATATGAAGGCTCCATACTTGATGGGTGGCCAAGTGCTATCAGTGACTCAACAGGAGAAGGATTTAGGTGTTATTCTCAACACAAAACTGGGGGCATCAGAACAGACCAAGGAAGCCAGGAAGAAGGCATTGAGAATCCTCGGGGCAATACATAGGAATGTATCATACAGAAGTGAGGAAGTGATCAGGAAGCTTTACTGTGGATACGTCAGGCCACATTTGGAATACTGCATCCAAGCTTGGTCTCCTAGCTATGAAAAAGATTGTTGGCTTTTAGAGAGAGTACAAAAGAGGGCTACGAAAATGGTTAATGGCATAAGCAACCTGGCATATGAGGAAAGATTGAAGAAATTGAAAATGTTTTCACTTAGATATAGAAGGCTGAGAGGAGATCTCATCGAGGTCTTTAAATTTGTCCATGGTCTGGAGAGGGGATATCTTGGGGAAATATTTGAATTGAACAGAAATGATGCAATTAGAGGTCAAAATTCAAAATTAAAGTTAACCACAGCAGAACAAGGTTAAGGCAGACTTTCTTCACCAACAGGGTAGTAGAACACTGGAACCAACTGCCAGAAAACATTGTCAGTAGCAGCATATTGAACATCTTTAAAAACAGCATAGACAATCATTATAAGAATAGAGGGTTGCTTTTCAGTATTACAGGGAGGGCTGATTTACAGATTTGGTTGGCAACTGGTTCAGTGTACAGAGTGCAACCAAGAAGGGCCCTTGTGGCTCATAGTTGCGCTGATCTTTTGTGTCTTTGTGTCTTTGTGATCAGCTGTCTGAGGAAGGAACGCAGAAAGCGCAGCGCGTATGGCGCGATAATGGACAGTTCGCGTCGTGAAACAGTCACGGTGTCGCTGATGAAAAGTTAGGGAAGCCTAAGCGGGTGATTAGGAGTTGACTTGGCGTTTGGCCCGAAGTGGGTGATTCGGAGTTTGGTGTTTGGTTTAGAAAATCGCTGACCGACCTTTTTGGTGAATATAGGATCAGGGGTGGTGGGCCACCTAGGAATTCTCACAGGAATTTTTTATTTTTCTTGAGTCGGTGAAGTGGGGTCATTTGACGGTCTTTTCTGACTTTTTGAGTGACTGCAATCCTCATTATAATACCATAAGCACGTTATTCAAGCCGGTGGTTTGGAGTTCGCGTCTCGGAAACAAAATTTTGTCATAGCAAATATTTATATTAATATTCAAATATCCAAAAAATACCGGCGAAAAAAGCCCGCATGTCGCATCTTTTGTGCAACTTTTGAAAATGTTTGTTCAATACTTTTCACTGAGATTAACGATTATATTCAATTAACGCAGGTAATTGTAGAGTTTACTGGACAAATGTAGATCATTCAAAATGACATAATATCTTCATTGTTTTATTATGGGATGTACAGCTCCCGTGGCAACACATTTTGTCTGAATGGAAACTCCATCTTGAGTACAAACCTATTCGCTGTAGTGTTTCCGCTATAGTTGTATGTTTCTGTGGGTGTTTTCCTTTAAAATCCGCTGGCGGCCGAATGTTTGTTGGACCAGAAGTTCCTCCGACGAAACATTTTTCTTTCTATTAGAATCCGATGATTGTTCGCGTCGCGAGACCGTCACGGTGTCGCTGATGAAAATGTGCATTAGCCTGCGAGAATTGGTTACCCATAGTTCACTATAGCCTCTTGCCTCTTGTGCACCCGGGTTGCATTACGAGTTGGCTCTCTTTTACTTGCACAGTGTTGGAATCTCCTTATGTCGCGATAGCGCTTGCTGGACGAAGTAACTGCTTTTTGTAGGCCAGCGACCACCAGGCTAGACCACCGTTCCAAACCCTCAAGAAAATAATTACTCATGTATTACTCATCATGTACGATTGTATTTGCGTACATATAAAGCACATCGGAATAATTAGTTAATCAGTGGTGAAATTCTACAGAATGCAGCCACACTGTATATCTTGTTAAACTTCATGCGATGAAGTGAAAAGCTCCGGTTATTTTCGTATAGTATCATTTGATTTTGTGGTTGGAAATTGGAGCTGAATCTCAGATTTCTCCTGTCTTAATTTCGTCTTGTAGTTACATTATCGGAACATATGTGTGTGGTTCGGCAAGAATTTGGCATAATCCAGTAACATGGCACATACACATAGGGTTATATTGCGATCATAATGTTCGATATTTCGTCTTTCACGTACCAGGGTAATAATCGTAGGCAATTTGAGGAGTTTAGGGGCGCATCGACTACATCGGTCATGCAGCTAATCGTAGGCAAGCTTACACATGTATGCTAAATAGTTTTATACATGGTGCGACAGCTCGGGGAAAGTTTGTTAAGTGTAGATTGCGGTCAAATAGTGTGTGCACACAGTGGCTCCAACACGTCGTTTTAATTTGGGTTGTGGATAATAAAAGCGATCCCAAAAACCTGCATGAGATGCAGGCTAGAAAAATACGCAACAATTCCATTATATTATCGGGTTTACATTGTCACCTATGCGGGACCAGCTTCCGTATATTACAGTGAGGCATTTCGAATATGATAACTTCGGTCAGTTTTTGAACAAAGCAATTACATTTACCTTTTGCTTACAAATCACACATTGGTGGCCAAGAGCGGGAGCTGGCCACAGCCATCCCGTGATTCCAACACCACTGAACACTGAAATTAACACGCGCCCTGGAGGGTCTCTGAAAATTACGCGCGCTGGAGGGGGGCGGATTCCGCCCCCTAAGATCTCGGCTCCAATTATGGCTAGAGCAACGAAATTCGCAGGGTGGATGGACACGATAGTTAACTCTATTGTGTACAAATTGTGTGACCTTAGATCAACACATTCAAGGTCAAATGAAGTCAAAATAGCATAATTTTCTGGTTTTGCGTGGCTTGGCTTGTCATTGTTATCGATCGCTGTGATTGTGCTTGAATGCTCCAAAATTGGCATTAACGATGTTTTGGACATTACTAATGATGCAATACATATGTCAGATCCGTCATTTGACTTCAGGTCACCTATATAGGAGCACTTTGTCAGGTCATCATCTCTCCAGTGACCGAACCGGGCTGCCCACCTGACTGCTCCGTTGGGCGGCTCGGCACAATCGGCTTCGCAAAGAAAGGAGTGAAATACACGAATAAAGTATAGAAACGCTTAAGCACACAATGACAAACAGTAGATTTCCGATGTGTAGGGAGTAACATGCAAAATGACATCAATCGCATGACAGTCATCTCCATTCATGAGAACATTCTAGTTGACCAAGTTTGGTTCCATTAGCCTGTCATGATGACCTCGGCGACCTAACATGACTTTTAAATTATATAGCATAACAATATGCATCAAACAAATCGCTAGTATTGTCAAGAACACTTCCCTTTTGAAAATATACGGGAACCGATTCAGCACCGATTTTTGTGGTCTGGCGCTGCGATTAAAAACAAAAACTTAACGGCCCATAACTTAAAAAACGTTTCGGCAGATTTCCATTTTTCTTCCTATAAGCAAACCTATAAAGCGATCCTATCTTTGTAAGTTTTTTTTGCACGACCATATTGTTAGTGCTTCATCGCTTTCTATGTCATGCTTATCCTTCTTGAACATTTTACGAACATGTCCTAATCTGGTACCTATTTTTTGCTTTCGGATTGCCTGACTAGCACCTCTCAGAAGTCCAATGTTAGTCTGGGAATTCGTCGTATTAACGCTTTCGCTTGTCAAAGCTAATTCCTTCTGTGTTTAGCTCTTCCAAACAGATACTGATCCGTTAAGAAGCAGAATGGAAGATTCCGACCCTCACATAATTGGTCGGCATGCGTTGTATTGCAGTGTGTGCAAGTTTTGTAGCAGCTGGCATGTGTTCGCAGACTATATCTCGTTTCAACCGACCTCTGGCGATTCTATTCCCGTTCAAGAAATAGAATATCACGCCGTCCGATGCGCAGTCAATTATGTGAAAATGCACACTTCCTAAATCTGTTATTTCGAATTTTTGTCCGTCAATTGCAACGACTTCCGAATGGCCACTAGAATACTCCCAAATGTAATCACAAGAAAGTACATCTTCACTAAATCGTTGCAA
>JAOTOL010000730.1:0-115567 GCA_034440575.1 Imbricaverruca yamaguchii | reverse complement strand
AATATTTTCCTCATATGATGGAAAGTAACATCACTATCAATGAAATCAACATCGTTTATCCGATCACATGTCATTAAACTGTGGTTTTCGGTTGGCAGATTGATCATATCTTCCAATGTAAACACTGATTTGAACTGCTTGCTCAGCTCCTCAACCATCTCACCGCCCTCACTCAATATAGTCCCATTTAATTCCAGTGGATCAATTATGCTTGAAACCCTACTCAGCTTGTAAAAACTAAAGAAATTTTTTTGTCCCCATAGCAGTTCCTAGTCAGATTCAATTATTTTGCTAGCTTTGCCGCTATGGTTTTCTGCTTCACAGCGTCTGTAACTTTTTGATAAGACGTTAGATTTGCAATATTTTAAGCTTCCTTAACCACTAAATGCATCTTTCTTAGTCTTAATTGCTTTTATCAAATCTGGCGTAAGCCATGATGGCTTTCCTACCCTTCTGTTTGGGCCTTTACTTTTGGTGCACATGTCTAATGTGAATTTCTTTCAAGTAAGATTTGAACTTTTCCCACATTTCACAGGCATATAAATTGGAGAATTCTTTTCCCCATTTTATGACACTTAAAGCCGCTCTCATGCAGTCAAAGTCTGCTCTGTTGAAATTGGGAACCTTTGCCAAATTATCCTTGATTGTGCCTACTACGTGTACCCTGAATCTGACGTATGTTACGGTCACTTCTTCCCAGAGATTCTCCTGCAGTCAAGTCTGGAACTAAAGCACTTACATCCGAGAAAACCAGGTCCAAGAATGAGCCCTGCCTAGTTGGTTCATTGAGAAACTGGTGTAACAGGTCCTCTTCAAAGCATTTCCTGAACATTTTTTCACGATGAGGAGCCAACACCAATGTTTTCATATCCTTTTAGATTAAAGTCACCATGAATATGGTATTTCCTCCCAAAGTGTGTACTGATTTCCTCGCAAATCACCTTATCGAGCTACAGTTGCTGATAATGTGGCAATGCGACAGGGTTTCTGATCGATACAAAGCTCCTATCTTCCGTTTATTTTTGTTGCCTTTTACCACCGCGACATCAAGCCAAATGGACTCCACAGACACATGTTTTACCCCATCTGCTACTTTTTGAGAACTGAATAAGCTATTCACATACAACATTACACCACCCCCTTTCACTGCTGGGCCCCTATTGCACGAAAACATATTGTATCCCCGGATCTTATACTCCAACAAGTTATCCCCAAAATACCCCTCACTGACCCATACCTCAGTAATGTAAACATCTAATTCCTCCTCAGCAACATAACACTTGAACTGATCAAATTTGGAACGAATACTCTGAGCACTAAGCATCATACACTTAGCATATGTTCCACAACCAGCTTTGGCGCTTTCATGTTGATTAGCTCTTTCATCTCTGGATGAGCTACCACTCTGCCCAACTGAACTACTGATATCCGCATTTGCTGACTGTGAGGTTCTATTACCTAGGCTGTCACTATTGACATATCCCTGAGATAGCAATACCACTTCATCCCTCCCCATCCCATTGCCTAGTTTCTCTGAATGACATGCTCACATACTTTGCTTAACACAAAGACCCCCTTCTCGGAGAAGTGCAGGCCATCCCTCTGATAGAGGTCCCATGAGCCATAAAACCTACACCACTCGTCAACAAAGGTCAAAATGTCTAACCCAAAGTGAACATATTTTGTACATTTTTATATACATACATTATTTTAAGTACACATTACGTACATATAACAAGCAGCATCATTGCCTGTGAACTCCACTGCCTACCTAAGTCTCCTCTCTCCAAACAACTTCATTTCTCCTCTCCATCCCGGTTCGTGGTCGGCATTGCCGGCCTTCACTCTGGGTTTTGAGGTGTGTGTGTGTGCGTGTGTGTGTGTGTGTGTGTGTGTGTGTGTGTGTGTGTGTGTGTGTGTGTGTGTGTGTGTGTGTGTGTGTGTGTGTGTGTGCGTGCGTGCGTGCGTGCGTGCGTGCGTGCGTGCGTGCGTGCGTGCGTGCGTGCGTGCGTGCGTGCGTGCGTGCGTGCGTGCGTGCGTGCGTGCGTGCGTGCGTGCGTGCGTGCGTGCGTGCGTGCGTGCGTGCGTGTGTGTGTGTGTGTGTGTGTGTGTGTGTGTGTGTGTGTGTGTGTGTGTGTGTGTGTGTATGTGTGTGTGTGTATCGAGATGTCTCCCAACATGAGACCGTCTGGAGTACGGCGCAGCTCGGCCCACGGGACAGTCTCTTGACGTGAGACCGTCTCGAGTACGGCGCAGCTCGGCTCATGGGACAGGTCAGCTGATCGCTTGCTATCGCTCGCAAGGCCCATGGGACAGTCACCTGAAGTGAGACCGTCTTGGGTGCGGCACAGCTCGGCCCATGGACAGTCTCCTGACGTGAGACCGTCTCGGGCACGGCACAGCTGGGCTTATGGGACGGTCTCCTGACGTCTCGAATACGACATAGCTTGGCCCATGGGACGGTCTCCTGACGTGAGACCGTCTTGAGCACGACGCAGCTCGGCCCACGGGACAGTCTCCTGACGTGAGACGGTCTCGAGTATGACGCAGCTCGACCCATGGGACGGTCTCCTGACGTGAGACCGTCTCGGGTACGGCGCAGCTCGACCCATGGGACAGGTTAGCTGATCGCTCGCCAGAGCCGCGGTAATGCTCGCTGCACCCGTCAGGGCTGAAGATCGATGCCGCCGCCAGGACGAAGGCTCCGACGCCCGTCTCGGGGCACGCCTGCACTTGCGCGTTGCACGACGACCGACGGCGCACGGACGGACGAGTAGCGAGATGCCGCCGCTTCTATGATGGGCAACGCTGCAGGCGGGTGAGGTGGGGGGGGGGCTCTGGCGGGGCCGGCGACGGTCGATTCGGTCGTGTCGTGTCTCGCAGCCGGTGGCGCCGCGCCAGTGCCATGACCTCGTTCAATCAATCGTGCCGCCCAAAGTCGACACGCTCGGCCGCCCAAAGAAGACGGTCGCGCTGTCGTGGCGGCTGAGTGTGTACGGCTCGCGCCCTGGCGGATTCCGCCGCCTAGGGCGCCGCGTCACAGTTCGGCGGCCGACACTTCCGATGGACGATCGCAGCTTTGCCGGACCGACGACGCTCTGCGGTCGGGTCCGGCGCAGGCTTTCCGAGCTGGCAAGCCGCGTATATCCGCCGCCGCCGCCGTCGCCGCCGCGCGGGTTCGCCGACGCGCCGGAACGACCAGCGCGTCCAATCTCGGCGCAAAATTGGATTCCGCAGAACCGGCCGATCATGATCTCATTTCGCGCGTTGCATGCCGTCGACGTCGACGACCGACCTCAGGTCGGGCTGAGACACAGTGCGCCGCCTCTGACGCGGCGCGGCGCGTGCTCTCCGGCGCCCCATTGCCGGTCGAGCGCCATTGATTTATGCACGACCGGATGTGACTGACGCTGATCCGGGTCCCGCCCGCCGACGCTGGCAAATAATGGTAACGTCGGCCCGATGCCGGCCCACCGGAGGTCTTCAGCTCTCAGAGTTCAGACCGTTCCCGACCGACTCTCGGCCTCCTCGCGGCCCCCTCCCGGCCCCCTCCCGGCCCCCTCCCGGCCCCCTCCCGGCCCCCTCCCAGCCCGCCTTCGACCAACTCCCAGCCCCACCCGGGACGGCCACCGCGCTCTTCAGCTCTTTCAGCTCGCAGCCCACTCACTGTGCAAATATGCATGTAGCATAGCCTTACTGTCAGAATATATGCGATAATTGTGCATGCTTATTGTGTTGTGAATGTTGAGTAGATCAATCTATTCAATATATCAGCATACACAGCAATGACATCATAAAAGACAGTTCAACACAATGCACAATACATATAACATAATACAGTGTATTGGTAGGTATAAGGTACCTACATACCTGCATAAGTAGGTAGTGTGACACAAAGTGTATCGTTAGACTCATGGAACACACAATCAAGCTGAATGAATGGTAAAATATGAGCAGGCATCTCATACATGTATAACTGTGCCACAAGTTGGTCTTCTAATAATGCTGTTTTTATCATCGAGAGGAAATTCACTTAGCTTATCTTCTCCTCCGTCCCCATTCAACCACGGGTACGTGTCAAAAGTTCATGGTTATGTTTAAGAACGTGTGGGACGTTTCCTAATATACTACCAAGTGTGCACTTTCCTTAGGTACTTCATAGTTACGATGTTGTTAATCAAGAAACGGATGTAAACTATAAAGCATAACAGCATAGAGATACGCATGAGATTATGGCCACGTGCAGTATCCGCCTCAGGTGTTGCTAATGTTGAACAAGTGTCGTCATTTTGGAACTCATCTGCTCGTGTAATTATTAGGTATGGAAAATATAGTTGATAGGAACAAGCTGGTGTCATTTGTACCTACTACATAGTTCTGAAGTTAAACAAAACCAGAAAAAAGTGAAAATCGGGTTCGGCCAGAGCCAAGCGTGTTCTTTTATGCAAAATGTGGACACGGGCCCACCGGTACTCAGGTCCGATCCTTAGCCCATGGGGCTGCCTGGACTAGGATCTAACCACGTTTCAGCTCACCAGCCCGCTCCCGGCCCGCTCCCAGCCCGCTCCCGGTCCGCTCCCTGCCCGCTCCCGGCCCGCTCCCGGCCCGCTCCCGGCCCGCTCCCGGCCCGCTCCCGGCCCGCTCCCAGCCCGCTCCCGGTCTGCTCCCTGCCCGCTCCCGGCCCGCTCCCGGTCCGCTCCCAGCCCGCTCCCGGTCCGCTCCCCGCCCGCTCCCGGCCCGCTCCCTGCCCGCTCCCGGCCCGCTCCCGGCCCGCTCCCAGCCCGCTTCCCGCGGGCCCCTGCCCACCAGTTCTGATGGTGGCACTCTCGTCGAGCCGTCCGATTCCACTAAAACTGAGCACGCGTGGAAGACACTGTACGGCCTTGTTCCGACAACCCGACCAGCTGGTCAGACCCACGTCCCGCCAGCTGGTCAGACCCACATCTCTCCCGGTGGTCAGCACCCACATCTCGCCTGGTGGTCAGCACCCACGTCCCACCTGGTCAATGTGCTCAAATTCACGACTTTAGGCATCGAGGCCAGGATGTGCACGTGAAAACAATTTAATGTTGGTTTAGCATCCAATTCCTGAGGAACATAGCCCTCAAAAATCGAAAGTTGTCTTATTTCGAGGCAGAGAATCAGCAGAATGCGATTCTATTTCAATTTCCTGTCACAAACTATGCTAGGAGAAACTATTATATTCACATCTCGGAGCCTAACAGAGCGAATCTGAACACCCTGCTGGGTCAGACCTACAAACCTCATTCCTGGTAGTCGGACCCGCCTCCTACGCGATAGTGTCCGATCTACGATGCGGAAAGTTTGCAGACGGCGGGAGGAGCTTCGGCATACAAATCCGGTTGGCTATCAATAAAACGTCCACGTCAACCCCTGGCGACACGTTAACAACTTCATTGGTCCTTTAGCAGCTGCTCAGCAACTTTTCCGAATGCTCAAAAGGCTCGGTAACTTTGCTGAAGCTCTCTGAACTTGTTGATAATTTCGGTTCCAGAATGCGGGTGGGTAGCTTCTCGACTCTTGCAGGGCGTATGGTGGCTGACGCCGTCAGCGCTGGCTACGGGCGAAAATCACCACACAGCTGTACTGCTCCATACGTAGCGAGACTACCCAGCGCATCCTGCTCTATCCGTAGCGAGCGATGACACTGTAACATATCCAATTTGCATGAGTCCGATGCAAGGCAGATATTGCCGCCAAGTTGAGTTTCTGCATTCGCGCAAGAGCTTTGATTTTCGATGGACGGCTTTTATGTACACTCTGATGCTAACCACTTGATATGAGCATCTCGGTCCCATGCAACATCCGGTACCATGCAGCAGCAGTGATAAATTATTCGTGAACTAGGGTGGAATGTACCAACTATTGAACAATGAGAAGACATCCTTCCCAAACAACCATTGACATCTTGCTTCTTGATGTGCTTGTGAAGTCTTCATGTCTCGTTTCTAACCGTGATTTGTGTATATGTATCATGATTATGCTTCCCATTATAGATTGTGATGTATCTTGTACCGAACGCGATTTCAAGTAGAGATTACTCATGATATGGTCTACTGTTCAAGATAATTTGCTGATAGTAAGCCATTCTTATCATTGTCATTAACATAAGTATCCCAATAATAGGTGTCTCATAAAATAAACGAAGCAGATGCACATATACAGGCTATTGGCTCAAAATTGAGTTTGAAGAACTGAAACGATATTCTAAGCGACATCACTTCTATGGGCAAGATCGACATCTTCGTGGACTCCTTTCGACATCTTACACCTAACGAAAAACCAATATTTTAACGCTGTGCAGCAGCAACATGTACGGTTTCTCTCATGTTTTCTCGTCCTTAAGCGTGCTCCTGTTCTCATATTCATGTGTGGAGTGGATAATGTTGATGACGCATACGACCATAGCTAGATACGATAGGTTGCTTTGACCGGTATATATCACGTATTACATAATTTCGTCTCTCATTAGTTGACTTTGCGACTAGGTACGAATGTGGAGCTAGCCTTTCTGCAAACTCCATTCCTGTACGTTTTTTTTTTGTCCTGGCGCAGCCATGGATTTAACAACGTTCGATTAATGTCCTTGCTTATATCTGCTAGAGCCCTATCTCCGGCTGTTCCTGTCATACGTATATCATCGAAACCGGCCTCTTTTTCCCCGTCTGCTCATCGCCAAGCCTGGGGGCATGCATTCCAGCCTGGCGCATTGAACATCCGAGGGGGAAGAAGCGCTCGTTGTGGAGCTGCTTTGAAGGCGCACCGCACAAATCACAGCTCGTTTTCGGAGCTAACGCCATGGAAGAGAGTTAGGACCTCAACCATCATGTGCTTGAGTGCTGAGCCCAGACGGGGCTTTCTCATGCAGATGAAGGGTAGCGTGGTGCAGCATGTAGGCTGCGGTGCGCGTCGCACCGTTCTCACACCGCGTCGTACACGGGCGCACGCGCACATCGTGTTATCTTCACCTTAAAACTGGCCTACATCTCTGGCACGTTAGCCAGTGATGATAGAACTTCGATTTGGGGCTCAAGTGAAAGATATTAGTGGATCACATTTGGTTGGTTGGTTATTGGAGTTTAGGGGATGGATCATATTTTCTGACGTCCCAATGCTGCGCCGCATATAAATCCATAATCTACAGAAGCCGTTCTCCTTCGAGCACTACGTGCAGGGCAGATGTTCGTGTGTTTTCGGACAACCCCAAGAACCGAGTACATTATGTCAGCATAGGAAACAGAATTGTGTCGAGGAGGAGAACGCCTGCCAGTTGCGTGTCACGAAAGAACATTGCATTACTGCCCGTGTGTCAAATCGGGTCGTGCGGTTTGTATGGTTGTGTGCCGGATCGTGACAAATCAACGGGAAATCACAGAACTGTCAATGAAAGTTATACAAAGTGGGTGTTTATCATAGTGGTTAGTCGTAACTTTTTCAAGGGCCTCCGGTGGCCTCTGTCTGACCTGCGACCTTGTTTATGCAAGGCATGTCTGCCTTGCATAATCTCCTTGCGACGCTTTCGCAGATGACGTTTACAGTATCAAACCTATCTGGGATGACATGGAATGTACCTTCGTGATGGCGTGTACCTATGTGACCTGGCAACCTGGCCTTCCGTTTTATTGGCATTCAACCAATGGTAATGCAAATTTACACCCAGCGTTCGTGCTTCATAGCACACCCGGAGACTTTAGAACGAAAACGTTGTGCACGTCGTACCGTTAACATGCCACTAAACCGAGCGACCGTATTAATTTGAAATAAGCATCCCATAAGCTTACACTTACATTCCTAAAGAAACGTCTTTCGTCTGCTGTGCAAACGGCAAACAAAGATCACAAATGGCGACCGGGTTGACACTACGCTGAACATCACGACGATGCGCTGCTGATGCACTACTTCAAGCCCTTAAACAAGCAAACAAGTGGCTCCTGATCATCTCCGTCGTCCTGTTACGCCACTAATTAAGTAGATCCGCGTCAGCACTACCGTGCGGTGACGTTACACAGTGTTCCTCTCCATGTCATGTCATGTCAGCCGTACACCAGCTAGCGTGGCCGTCGCGGGGCGACAGCCGACGAGGCTCGAGGGTCGCCGCCGGCAGACGAGGCTCGAGGGTCGCCGCCGGCCGACGAGGCTCGAGGGTCGCCGCCGGCAGACGAGGCTCGAGGGTCGCCGCCGGCCGATGAGGCTCGAGGGTCGCCGCCAGCCCGACGAGGCTCGAGGGTCGCCGCCGGCAGACGAGGCTCGAGGGTCGCCACCGGCTGACGAGGCTCGAAGGTCGCCACCGGCTGACGAGGCCCGAGAATCGCCGCCACCTGACGAGGCTCGAGGGTCGCCACCGGTCGACGAGGCCCGAAGGTCGCCACCGGCAGACAAGGCTCGAGGGTCGCCGCTGGCAGACAAGGCTCAAGGGTCGCCGCGGGCCGACGAGGCTCAAGGGTCGCCGCTGGCCCACGAGGCTCGAGGGTCGCCACCGGCCGACGAGACTCGAGGGTCGCCGCCACCTGACGAGGCTCGAGGGTCGCCGCTGGCCGACGAGGCTCGAAGGTCGCCGCTGGCTGACGAGGCTCGAGGGTCGCCGCTGGCCGACGCATGCGACCGGTTGGTCGTCGGCCTCCGCAAGACTTTAGCCAGAGCCGCGGAACTTGTGCGGGGCCACCCTGACGTGGTAGATATTCGACTTCGCATTGCCGGCGCACTGGCAGCCAGTTGAAGCTTCATCGCAAGTGGCAGCAGTTGGGGACGTTCGCGCAATATCGACGTGCATGCCGCAGGCATCGACTGAATCCGGCGTAATTCATGAAATGCGATGAAATGACTTCATGAAACGCCGGTAATGGCTGAAATTTTCGAGAAAGGAATCTTGTTACAGCACATGGTCGATGAGCATAGGCATTTATGAAATGCCGGAGATTAGCTAGATAAATAATGTAATGACAGTTAGCTCAGTTCTTGATTGTTGAATTCGGGCGATTGCTAGCCGTTCGGGGAGTGCTTACGCGCTGTTGGTCATTGCGTGACCTGTGCAGTCAGTGTCATGCTTCTTATCAAAAGCCTTCACCAGCTCACTAGCATTAACGTATCAGGCATCACAACATCACAGCATCAATGAGAGGAGGTAACCTGAAGCAATGTGGTAATTTGTTAGTCTGTGTCTACCAGTCTGTTGATATTGCATCCACTGTCCCAATGATTCCAAACGTTATCACTGGTTTCTTTGCTTGCGCATAGCGCATGATCACCACTTTATGATTTTGTGATTCTCGCAGGCTATCTACTTACTGTATTTCGACTCAAGTTCTCGTAAGTCACTATTTAATTTTTTCCCATCAAAAACTGCAGGTCTGTCACCGTTGTTACTTGTTCCCACACGCCAGCGACCGGTGGCACTGGCTCGTGCACAACCCACCGGCCTCACGACATCGGCACCCTTTGATGTTGCACTGCGTCCTGGCGCTCCGCCCTCTTCTGCTTCCATGACACGTGAGGTGGGCGGGCCGATGTCACGAAATACGACGCGATACCGGTCGGCTCCAGCGCCAAGTTTCCCGCTCCGCCAACGTTCACGCGGGACGGGACGCGCGTGGAAACAACTCGTGGCTGCTATGGGAGACGCGAAAAGGCGGACTTGCACAGGACCTGAAGTCATTTCAGAAAATCGCTGTATTCAGTTGGAAACCTCATGTATTGCCTAAGCAAATAGTGTAATGAAATTAATTAAGTCAGCCTACAGTGCTCGCCTGGTCTATGCCGAGCAGTTAATGAAACACCTAAAATGTTCAGTCATTTACTGCATGCTTCATAGGCGACATGTACACGTTTTAAGGGATTGTGTTACAGGACTGCACCATAAGCATGCCCCAACATCAAAAGACAATAGTTTTGCCTGCTCTCCATCCGACAAAACCTCGATGGTATTAGTTTCATGGCAGGCAGGTCACGGCGGCTGACGCGGCGTCACGCCCCAGTTACACAACGGTGGCAACAAGCACGCAGTCTTCGCGGGTCAGTCATGCGTTCCGATTAATGCCACACCGGCATGTCACAGTCTTCGAAAAGTCTCCAGACACCGGCGGCGCAGGTTCCGGCTGCACAGTTGGAGCGGAGTTGGCAGCGCGTGACGTGACGCGGCGCCGGTCGGCGAGCGACAGCTTTGTCGCCAGATCACGGTTGGCCGGGCCGGCCGGCCACCGTCGCCGCCTGCGCTGGACGCGGTGTAAATTGTCATCCGCTGCGCCGGAAAAGTTATGATTGGCTCCGGGTGTGCCGTAAGTTTTCGCCGTTGGCGGCCAGTCTTGGAGTGAGTGGGTAGAGTGTGGGGGGAGCTTAGCTTAGCTTAGCATGCCGTAAGGCCCACTACAGCCTGCCAGCCTCCCCAGGCCGGGACTGAAGACAGGCTGAACACACCGTGTGGCCCACTACAGCCTGCCAGCCTCCACAGGCCGGGACTGGTGACAGGCTGAGTATGCCATACGGCCCACTACAGCCTGCCAGCCTCCCCAGGCCGGGACTGAGGACAGGCTGAGTATGCCTTACGGCCCACTGCAGCCTGCCAGCCTCCCCAGGCCGGGACTGAGGACAGGCTGAGTATGCCGTACGGCCTACTGCAGCCTGCCAGCCTCCCCAGGCCGGGACTGAGGACAGGCTGAGTATGCCGTACGGCCTACTGCAGCCTGCCAGCCTCCCCAGGCCAGGACTGAGGACAGGCTGAGTATTCCGCACGGTCCACTACAGCCTGCCAGCCTCCCCAGGCTAGGATAGAGGATGGTTGTGTATGCCTTGCGACCCACTGCAGTCTATCAGCCTCTCGAGGCAGTCACTTGTGAATAGGTGGGATAAAGTGATGATCGTTATAAAACGCACACATCTTCAGAGATGAGAGAAATACCAGCAGCCAACGGAATTATTTACTTCAAGCTCTCTAACTATTTGCACCACGATTTTTCGTATTCTACCTACTACCACTACCACTACATATCCCACATTATCTACCTCTAACTCAAAGTGGTGTTTACAGCCGAACAGTCAAACGAGTCAGTTGTGTCCAGTGCGGGAGCGAAACTGGAGTCCCGAGTTCCCATCACACTTGTCTTATATTCAACGTGTAGAACACATTTAGAGTACTTCGACTACTGCTTGACGTGCACTTCTTGGCGTGTGTGCTTGCCTTGTGCTTTTCATGTTGTACTGTTCCTCAGATAATTTCCCTGAATTTTCCGTCATTTTCCGTGTTTTTTTTTCCTTGATTTCCCCGACATTGCTGACTTCTAGCGTTCATATTCCCCTTTCATTCATCTCCTTTGATGCTTTCTGTCTGTTAGGCATTCGGCGGCACGTCACTGATCTCTCGTCACCGTCGTCTCCAGCGTCCTGCCACCCGCCTTATCTTCATCCCTGGGAGACCGGTTAAGATCTCCTCTGTCCTCTGTCTCAGTCCCTGGCAATGTTTGGTGTCTCTAACTTGTGAGCCAGCTCGCGTGCCCGGCACCCGTCTCGCGCGTCTGGCCGCCGCCGGTGTCCCCGAGGCCAGTGCGACAGTCTTCGGCATCTGCGCTTTCGTCGATCGCTCCAGCTACGGGTCGGTCGCAATCGTCTACGCCCTTTGTCTCCGCATTTTTCGCCAGGGTCAGCAGTTGCCGACCTGCCAGCAGGCGAGTTTTTGCCGGCGGGCGGCGGACTTCTGCGGCGCAATTGATGTGGTCGGGGAGAGCGGTGACGGGGACGAGACGAGAGGACAGTGGCCCAGCACACTCAGCCACAAGATCGACTTTCACGGTTCGCAGACCAGACGCAGAAGACCATCTTGACTTTCACGACAGCGTAAAAAAGCATTGTGGTTCTTGGCGTGATGCCGGGTTTCTTGCAAATTGAATGAGACGTCCGAAAATCCATATATCAGACTGAAGAGCAGTAAGCATATGGCGGAAGTGCAGCCTTGCGTATATGCAAAGGAATCCGATATTGTATTGCAGCACCATACATCATGTTTATGGTGGTTGAACTATGATACTGCTCGGGTTTTCATTAGTACTGTATTACATTTCGTCATGCACATGCATTCGTCATCTTCATGGTAAACCTTTGACTTGCTGGAATGTTGGGTTAGAGCTATCAATTATCCACAAACAGACCTTTTCATCAATGAGTAGCGGGAAATGCTTATTCGTCCTCATATAACCCGTCGCTATATGAGGATAACTGGCAAGTACTTAGTGAATACGACGATCACTCATTAGCAGTCCCTCGTCGTTGTGGGATTGGCCCAGGATATGTCTGCAGTGCATCAATTCGCCTTTTAAATTTGGATAGCGCACAACGAGCAAATGAATCACCCATAGAAGTGCACACTGATTTGGAGACCATAAACAACGTACATAATAGAACAATTCCATCCATTTTGTTCTTAATTAACAACAGCCATGGCCGAACCATTCACCAGGCATCATTTGTTAGTCTACTTTGACGAGGTGCGCGCGCCCGGCTTGCCAGCTTCGTGCTGAAACCAGCTCGTAGTGCCACTGCACACTTGCGCTGCACTCCGACGAGCCGTGCCAACACGCAAAGCCGCCGACAGGCACCGAAGTGTCTCGGCGCCAGGTCGCCGCGAGCGCGCCAGGTCTCCAGCGTGCAACAGGCACCGAGTGTCTCGGCGCCAGGTCGCCGCGAGCGCGCCAGGTCTCCAGCGTTAAGACCGGCCCGGTCTCACGCGCGCGCGGTCTCCAGCGTGCAACAGGCACCGAAGTGTCTCGGCGCCAGGTCGCCGCGAGCGCGCCAGGTCTCCAGCGTGCAACAGGCACCGAGGTGTCGCGGCGCCAGGTCTCCAGCGTGCAACAGGCACCGAAGTGTTGCGGCGCCATGTCACCCCGAGCGCGCCAGGTCTCCAGCGAGCGACAGGGACCGAGGTGTCGCGGCGCCAGGTCTCCAGCGTGCGACAGTGACCGACGTGTAGGAGCTGCGGTAGCTCAGTTGGCAGACCGTCCGACACTTGCTCGCAAGATCGTGGGTTCGAATCTCACAACCGACGGTGTTACCGAGTCCGCACGCGACCAATCGGCGTGAGAGGTTGGCGAAGCTATATAACCTAGCGGTTGAATGCGTCGTAAAAGAGCCCAAGGGATCGACGTGTAACGGCGCCAGGTCTCCAGCGTGCGACAGGGACCGAGATGTCACGGCGCCAGGTCTTCAGTGTGGAACCGACCCAAGAAACCGACGTGCCGTGACGCCAGGTCGCAGCGGGCGCGCCATGTTCCCAGCATGGCGCCATCGGCAGCGGCCAGACGGGACGAGAGCTTTTTCAGTTGAGCAGCGGAACGGGTGGCCATCGAAGAGTTTGGAGGATCATGGCTGGGGATGCCCGAAGTACGGTGAACTGTGATGATGTCGACGTAAGGGTGGCAAGCAGCGAGTCCACGAGACCGGCAAATGAGGACACGGTCACTACCTTAAGGTCAGCGTGTTTTCTTTCTTTTCTTATTGACAACTGTCAGATTCGTAGCCTCCCAGCATTCGCTTGTTTATCGTTGGAAAAGTCGCGACTGTTAGAGTTGTGGTGACCGCTGCTAAACCACAGTGACACATGGTGAGAGGTCGTCACTACAGCCGGCGATGGCCGATATTTGTGACAGAAGTCAGGGCCCGGCCGGTCTGCTATGACCACACCTTGGTTGGCTCCCGGCCAAAGTGCACCGAAGCCCGGTCAAAATAAAAGTAATGTACTACATGTAAGGTAAAGATGAAGGCTCGAAATGCGGTCACAATTAGTTCGTTCATTGGCGGTGCACAAATGACAAATCGCTGAAGGATTTATAGGTACCCTGTGAATGGTCGCAGACGACAATATATATTGTTTTGAATATTTCGTGCTTATATTGGTAATACATTTTCAGTTATACTTTGCATACCTATCCGCCACAACTTCCCATCCTGTCACAGTCAGCATGATACAGTTCCCAGTCTCAATATCCTTCTAACGACGTCATTTATTTTGAAGTTACGGCGCAGCAAGAGTAATTGCATGGCGCGCGAAATTTCAGGGCCTTTGACTGGCTGGCAAGCAGAGTCACGATGCCGAAGCGAGCGTGGTTACATTATTTATGACTCATTATCGCAGTATGCACGGCTCAAAGGTTGTAAATGGATTCATTGATTATTAATTACATTAGTTTTTGCCGAGATAGCTCACATTCAGCACAAAATTTGCATAAAATTCTGGAGTGAAGTTGCAGCCACAAGTGGCAAAAGAACGGTTCTTTACATGGCAATATGTTCATACACAACATTTTCCTTTTGATGGGAGCTAATACTAAGTTTGAAGATCAAACTACTAAGCCCTTTGATGTAGGGTACATTACATATAATATTCATGCTAGCTGTTAAGCTATTAGCTATCAATGCAAAACAAAATCCAAGAGTAAAAACGTTTTATTTGCATCGTGAGTGAACACACTTTGACGAAAAATGATGTAGATATCCCGGGTGGATCGTAGCCAGGGTGGGCCACCACACCACGCCTGGACCACCACTCGCTACACAACTACTTGCATAACTATAATTGAAAACAGAAAAAGCATCGACAGTGCCACACTATCTACAACCATTAGCTACAATACTGACCCTTTCAGTTTTCACCGTCAAGTAGACATTTTGACCTGGCACGAGCCATATTCTACTTTTTGATATGTAGCAAAATCAAGTGAAAAAGTAATACTGTCTTGATTGCAATTAAAGTGTTGCTGTTGAAAAAGGTGCTTCAATACACTTTAGTAAATAACTAATATATTTCATGATCTCTAATGCAGAAGTGTCCTCCGAGCTTTTTAAGAATGTATTCACATTGTTAAATGCACAGGGCAAAACTTGAGGATGAAATGTTACAATTGACCTCATAATATACCTATATATTTGAGGTTCATTTAAGGTGTGCATTGCAATTTTTATCTTCCGATATTTCGCAATGAGCTACAGAAGACCGGTTGGATGTGCAACATATATATATATATGAAAGACTGGTCAAAAAGCCGACCAGTCCTGACCAGGCCTTCCGACCGAGCTTTTGGTCCCCACGTTTGCCACCTGACTTGACCGTTACTCATCGGAAGTCACGACTAGAGGGACAGCCATCTAGTCGTGACTTCTAATGAGTAATGATGAAGCCACCATGAGCACCTGCGACCGCCAGCTGCGGCGGGGGAGGCGATGGGGTGGGGCTGGCCGGGGAGGGGGCGGTCTGGTAGAAACTCTGCGAGCTTTGATCTACGTCAGTGATTACGTCCAGATCTGATCGACGTCAATGATTACGTCCAGATCCCTGACTGGAGTCCTGGTGAGCCGCCGAAGATGCCAGCCCAGTGTCAGTGGCCGGCTCCCGCGGTGGCAGCTGTGGATCGGGGAATGTGTGTGGCCGCGCGCGCCGGCTGGCACACTGTCAGGCAGATACAATCCGCCCGCCGGTCAGATCGTATCGCCCCTGTTTGGGAAGGGGTGGCCTCGTGTCTCATCGATCATATGGCGATCGTCCACGCGCGCCCTTTGATACGTCACGTTCTCCGACCCATCACGTCCTCCTGCCCGCCATGTTCTCCTACCGGCACGTCACGCCTGTCACGTCCTCCGACCCGTCATGTTCGCCTACCCGTCATGTCCTCCTACCCGTCACGTTCGCCTACCCGTCATGTCCTCCTACCGGCACGTCATGCCTGTCACGTCCTCCGACCCGTCATGTTCGCCTACCTGTCATGTCCTCCTACCCGTCATGTCCTCCTGCCGGCACGTCATGCCCGTCACGTCCTCCCACCCGTCACGCCCGCCTACTGCAGCCCGACTAGCTGTCCCACCCACTGTCGTTCAATGCGGACCGACTCCCTGTCCCACCCACTGTCGTTCAATACCAGGCCCGGCGCCAAATGTCTATAAGATAAACGATGATATTTTTTCTGAGTACATCACTGCATATTGGCCACATATATTTGTACGGTTACATTGTGTACATTTACAGATTTACATGCGTCATTTTTTTATTTTCTTCTCAGCCCCATCTCTCCGGTCAGATCCTCACACCCCGTTTGGAGGGGGTTGATAGGAACTCCTCTGTAATCCTCAAACTAAGCGTCGCACGAATACGAAAGAGACGTCATCGGAAAGCGAGCAACAAGTGGGGGCCGACACCACCCCTAAAAAAAAATCCCAAAAAGTGACGTCACTAGAGGTCCTAAGTTTTCACAACTTACATCATGTGTTTGGCTCTGGGGAGTTCATTTTGTGGAGATTTAAAAAAACAAAATTATTTGGAATCAGAAACGGACAGCGAAATCGACCGCCATAATATTTTTGGCCACCCAACAATCAAAATGTAACTGTTTTATGTCAACATTTTACGTTTTAGAGCTTTCTATAATTTGCATTTTCTAATAGGTTCAGCGGACCGAAAAACGTTGTTCGAAGTCCACATGCTCCAATACAAAATGCTTACTTTAGCCAGAATCTTCGACTTTAATTTTAATGGGCAAATATGCAAAACTAATAAGTAATCAAGAACAGGGAAAAAAATCCCTGGTGCTTTTGTTGCAACCCCAAAGATAAACAAACGCTGAAAGTTTCATTAAAATATCTGCATCCGTTAAAGCGTGAAGACTGGTTGAACGTTTTTGGAGGTTGACCTAGACTAACTTGACCTAGACCCACTTGACCTAGACTAACTCGTTGACCCTAGTAGATCTGACTTTTAAAAAATTGACACAACATGCCAAATTGATGTGGGAAAAGATATGGCAGATTTCGGCGCGCTTCCGCACGCCGTTATTTCACTATCTGCGGGAAACCTTAGGGGGCGGTTGAAGACCCTCCACCCCCAAGACGGCGAGGGTTAAGAACGTTCACGCAAAGAAAACGAGCCAGTATAGAAAAACACATTCACAAAGCAACAAGTGGCAAAGACATGGCGAAGAATTAATGCCTGAATAACACAAATTAGGACGGGTACGGAGAGGAATGTTTCAATCCAAGTATGGCTACACGTGCATGTAAGTTAGTTGTTAGAGGCTTGACGTGTGGAGTGTGAAGTGTGAAGTGCGAGGAATGAAGCGTTTGAAGTGTCACCATGAGCCAGTACAATGAGATCCACAATAACACGGAGACGTCGAAGTGAAAGCGCTGACTGACGGCAAGCACGCCCATCGGCGAGGGTCATACCGGCGCTAGCGACTATCAAACTAGCCTGACTATCAACAGATCAAAACAAACTGTTCGGCAATTGGACGATGCAAGTGTTCGGATATAGCTATGAGAGAAGACTTGATTTAGTCAAATGTGCTGGTTTCTTACTTTTATATTGTATTCGGTCCTCTCTCCACCAAGCCTGCGTCCAATTACGGGACGGGCTCGCGCATCGAGTCTGCAGAACAGAAATTCCCGGGATATGAACTCGCAAAAAAACAGAGTGCATGGAGTGGCACGGAAGTGCATTGGAAAGTGGATTCAGCTTGTTCGGGCTTCTCGACGACGGCCGCCGGGCATCACACACACGCCATACCCGGCACGACCTCCCACTCCAAAGGAGTCCTACGGACTTGAGAGCTCCCGCTCTCCAGAGACGGCCAATGCCAGCCAGCGAGACGCCGACCTTCAAAGCGCGCCTCAGCTCCGGCGGCGGCGCCGCGGCTCGCCTGGCTGTTTTGTAGCGTCCCGAGTGGCGGTCGCGTCCCGAGAAGAGAAGGTATGGTGAAATGCCGCCCCGGTAGATCAGTTGGTTAGGGCGCTGGCCTGCACTGGTCTCCCCTGTCCTGGCAGCACAGGGTTCGAGTCGCTTCGCACGCTCGCATTTAGCCCTCGGCCGGGAATGTCAGTTGGCAGCTGGCCCGATAAGGCCGGGGAGTAGCTACCGGGCGGCCGTGTCGGTGCATTGACGGCACGTTAAACTTTCGGTCTAAATTCTGCCGTTGAACTGGAATTCATGGATCGGGTGATGGGGCCAGGGTTCACGCAACAAGCTTTGCTTAGCAAGAGAACCCTGGTTCCTTAAGCTACCCCAGCAACAACTCGGACTAATTTTTTTTAAGTTCCGAAGAAGGCGACCGGAGCCAAGATCGACACCAGCAACGATGGCCGTCAGCACCAGGAGGATGCCCCTACCAGGTTGATATGAAGTGGCGCGCCATGCGGTCTGCTCCGGTGCCCAATGTCAGCGGCGTCCTGGTCGCTAGGTTGTAAAAACATGCTGTATCTGAATTTTTACATCAAGAACATTATCCTCTACAGTAAATTATCATCTTGGTTTTCACGTTTGGAGGTTGAGTGGTGCTGTTTGATGGTGAACAACGATGGTAATGTGCTCAATGTTTACTGGGAAGTGCGAACTGAGATTCTGGTGTCACAGTTTTGACGAAAATGCGACGCCATTTTCTCTATCTTCGATTACCACAGAATGTTCCTCTCCACATCCAGGAATACAAGGCACAAATCCCACCCTGGTCCTGAGGCTGTAGCGGCTTGCTCCACGAGGAAGCGGCCGGACTGAGGACCAACTTCGGCACGGGACCTGCAGCGTCCGTGCTTGCCTTAACACAGGAGCTGTGTGGCTTGCCAGTACAGGAGACGTCAGCTGCGGCAGCACTGACCCATGTCATTGACCCACGTCCGTCAACGGTGATAAGTAGTCGCCAGACGTCACGTCGGAATTGCGCCCTTACCGGCTGCGATATCAGGACGCAATACTATCGACGCCTGGCGCGGTCGAGTGCAGCCGATATTACGTCAATGTGGCGACGAAAGGTGGCAAACGGTCGTGTCTGTGTGGCATCTCTGTAATCTGTGGAGCCTAGTTGTTCGGCTTGACGGTAGGACGTTCTGCTGGGCACCGATAGAAGAGACAGCCTTATTATATAACTGTCACAAGTTGTCCTGTTGTGGCGATTATTCCACTGCTTAGGCTTTGCCGTCATGCTCATTCATTTTGCACGAGCTGGTTGCACCATTGGCACTGAATATCACATTCTATCCGGCAGGAAGGAGCGCAGCGAATGGAAGCCGATGGACTCGCCCTCCCCCTTATGAAACACAAAATGCACTAGATGAAGTAAGAAATCTTAAGACTTTCAGCACTGAAATCTGCATATGTCCTCGGGTAACTTTAGATCGGCTTTCAGTAGGACGCTGATACTTGCACGAGATATCATTATGCCCCTGGGTTGTTGAAACTGTAATCGTCAAACTCCCAGTACTTGTTCCATTTAACCCATTTTTGAAGACCGAGTTGGCGGGTTTTGTAGAATTAGTCAATTGTGTATCCATTTTGTACCGTACGCTATAAATGTTTTCGTCTAACTTAGTCACCATACTATGTGATTTAATAGTCATACCAACTTCAGGCCTGGTCACGTTATGTAGCACTTCGGCATATCGTCAGAAGCCATGAAAATATCCGTCGACAAAAACAACAGACCAATCAAAAAGTCATATGGAAGGTCATTCCGGGCCATGTAGGTGGCCTGAGGTACACAACAGTCCGCGTGCAGCTATACCGGGTCATCGTAGTACCCTTCTACACCGCACACCGCTGTACACCAAGCCACACCGGCCGTGCGTCGTTCCAACACGCGGAAACCGCGACCGCAACGACGCCAATTCTCGGCTGTGCAGCTCGGCGATGACCTACCCGCACGTAGCCGGTGCAGCATCATGTGACCTGGCCAGCGGTCGGCCAGTGTGACCTCGTGACCTGGTTCGCGGTCGTCCAGTGTGATAGCCACATACAACCGCCGACGCGGCAGCCGTCGGCTGTGGCCTTCCCCACGGTCGTGTGCTTTTCACAGGGTCGACTGTCGTTTGTGGTGGAGTGGCGGAGTCGGCACCGCAGTCGGCAGTCTCGGAAAACAGTGACCTAGCGCAGGCTCCCCTCACACCTCGCCTGACTCACCGCCGACCGTCCGTGCAGGCAGCCTCCTGGGCTGATCACCCTCAGCCAGCGCACGCGTGCCGACACCTGATTGTAGCCGTGTTTCTTGGATAGTAAAAGTGTGATTCGTGACGCAAATTAGTGATTACTAGTGCACAGTGCTTTGCTGTTCATTATCGAGGCTGAGATCTCGCAGCGCAGTCAAATGCAAACATATTCTCCAACACAATCTGGATCACCGATGCTGGCCAACCAGGAGCTGACGACTAAAAATGGCGCTGGTGGATGTAGAGGTAGCCGGGGGGATCATGCCTCGTTATCAGAACCCTCATAAACGACTGCGTGCAGTGATTTGTAATTTGAACTAGCAAGTAAGGGAGCATATGTGTCAAATGGCACCGTTGCGCGGTGCCCCTCCGGCCGCGAGAAGGTTGATATGGAAATTGTAAATGAAAGGAATAAAAGAACCCATTCAAATGAAAGGATAATGTTGTGATGTACGGACGAAATCGTAGCACGTATTCCGAACCTGAGAGTGGAATGACATGCAACATTAAATGCATAGTGTATGATGTAGCACTACGGTGTTAAATACTAGACCACTGGAACCAAAGTTTCGGAAACAAGTTGCAGTCTGTTTGTTCAATCACATTGTTCTGAATAAATTTATAATTGCATTCTCTTTATTTCGTCATATCATGCCACTTCGGAAGTTGTAAGCTAGCCCATAGCAAGAATGTCTTCGTTCAGTCAGCTGCTGCCAACGTTAATTTACATGTCGGAAACATTCAGATGCGTATGAGCTGACCATTCTGACAGCTCTTACACTGCCGTACACAGCCCACATGGTCATCAGTTACTTACTGCTCACATGACCGCCAGCTACTGCCCACACAGAGTCGTCAGCTACTGTCCACACAGGGTCGTCAGCTACTGCCCACACAGGGTCGTCAGCTACTGCCCACACATAGTCGTCAGCTACTGTCCACACAGGGTCGTCAGCTACTGCCCACACAGGGTCGTCAGCTACTGCCCACACATAGTCGTCAGCTACTGTCCACACAGGGTCGTCAGCTACTCCCCACACAGGGTCGTCAACTACTGCCCACACAGAGTCGCCAGCTACTGCACATACAGTCGCCAGCTACTGCCCACACAGGCTGGCCAGCAACTGCCCACACAGGGTCACCAGCTACTGCCCACACAGGGTCACCAGCTACTACCCACCCAGGGTCGTCAGCTACTGCCCACACATGCTGGCCAGCCACTGCCCATACAGGGTCGTCAGCTGCCACTGACGTGCTCCGAAGTGCATGCGCTGAGCACGGCTTCCGTGGGTTCATGGGCGGATCGTGACGTACAGCGGGCGGGCGCTGGCCGGCGCAGCGACGCATTCTGCTCACGGCTCGGCCATTGTTCCCGCCGGCCGCGTGCAGACACGGCCAGTCGGCGCAAAAACGCGCGCGCGCGCCACACGCGGCACAATGGTGTTCATCAGTGCCATAATCCATATCTGCCGGCCGGACCGGCCCGGCCGGGCCCGGCAGCTGGTCCGCTCGGTCGGCCAGGTCAGTCTGGCTCGTTGGCCCGTTTCGGCCCGTTTTGGTCGGGTCGGTTCGCCGCCCGACGCGGCCACAAAGGCACGCCAAAGTGGTCCCCGAACGGCGGCGAATAATGGCGCCGATTGGCTCCATTGTGGCGCGCGACGCTGCGTCCCCGGCCGGCGATCATCGGTGCCGCCGACGGCGTCGAGATCCGGCGCCGGCGGCGATGATCAAGCTGAAATCCGGGCGAGGGATGGCGGGACATCGGGATCCGGGCGACAGCGATAATGAATCCAAGACACGGAGCCAGGACTAAGAAATTTGGGTCAGACCTGGAGCGCTGGATACAGGATCTGAGAGCGGGATGAGGGTTGAGACGACGTCCGGATTGAGAGTGGAGGAGAGAGGTGATGGCTGACTGAACTGGGATCTGGACCAGTTGATGACAAGACTTCGAGATCCGCGGTGTGATTGACGCCGGATCCGATCCGATATCCATGCTGGGGGTCGGAGGCTCCGCCGAACAAAATGTTGCAAGTGAGGAGGACGACCAAATTAGTTCCTACGAACACGAAATTAATCCTATGCAGTGGCACCGTCCGCGTGCGCGAGTAAAGACGTGTGCTCGTCTGCTCGTATCGGTGTGTGTATATGAGTGTGAAGAGCTCTGCAAGAGCAGAGCGTGTGTGTCGGGGGATCAGGATCAGCAAGACCGTGCCACTTGGTTCGATGCGACTCAGCGTAAGTGTGCTGGCATCAGTGATCTGGAACCTAGCCCACCTAGCATAGCCATCAGTGATCTGTGAGGACCTAGCCCACCTAACCTAGCTAGCAGTGGTATTCTGGCACCTAACACACCTAGCCTACCCATCAGCGATCTTCGGGAACCTAGCCAACTTAGCCTAGCCATCAGTGACATTCGAGAAACTAGCCCACCTAGCCAATCCATCAGTGATATGTGAGGACTTAGCCCACCTAACCTAGCTATCAGTGGTATTCGGAGACCTAACACATCTAGCCTAGCCATCAGTAATCTTCGGGGACCTAGCCCGCCTAGCCTAACCAAAAGCGGTATTCGGGGCCCTAGCCCACACCACTGTCGGCTGAGTGCAAGAGTGTGGCTGGTGGGTGACGATGAGCTCGTCACAGACAGACTATGTGTACGGCCATCCGATCTCATCAGCACCAGGGAATGCCGGCTGCCGTTAGCTGACCCGTCACGCAGGTCGCCCTCGTGCGCCGCCATACTCGCCGCACTCTGCACAGGCCGCCTCTGTGCGCGCGACATTCTTGAAACGGCGACCCGAGAGCGTAGCACGCCGACAAAAAGTGTGTTGATGGGCGCAGGCTGCCAGGCCGGAACGCGACTTTTCCCGCGGCGTGCCGATTTGGCGCGCCGTTCGCGGACCGCCGCATGTCCGCCGTCAGCCAGGCGCCGCGGGCGTCAGTCCTCCACACGGCACCGAGCCATGGCTCGCCTCACCATACCTGCTCTGACCAGGAGGTTGGGCATGTGTATGTGCTTCTCTCCGCCATCATCCACCCACTCCCCTGCCGCCCTTGACCCGTCTGTCGCTCACACTGCTCGTATCCGTGTATCTCTCTCTCTCTCTCTCTCTCTCTCTCTCTCTCTCTCTCTCTCTCTCTCTCTCTCTCTCTCTCTCTCTCTCTCTCTCTCTCTCTCTCTCTCTCTCTCTCTCTCTCTCTCTCTCTCTCTCTCTCTCTCTCTCTCCCCCTATTTTCAGTGACGCGGTCGGTGTTGGCTGGGCAGTTTGCCCACACCGCACCGGATTGTCTCATTACCGAAGGCCGTTGTTTTCACGGCGCCAATCAGCCGCGTCGCTCCCTCGCATCGAGATCGTCGACGTCGACGGGCGTCGACTGGCTGTCGTCGAAGCCGACGGGGTATGGCGCCGCGCCGCGGCCCGCTCCCCAACTCGCGGCACGACCGTGCCGTCCCTGGTCGTCTCGCGGCTCGGTGGAGCTCTCCCTCGACCGTGCGGCGACGGTGTCCGTGAAGCTGTGGTGACGTCACGCTGGCATGACGTCATGAGTCGGGGGTCGGCACGGTCGGGCGCCGTGGGGAACACTTTTTTCGCGGCGGGAACACGCCACCCGTTGTGTTTCGAAGCGGACACGGTGTGCTAGCCTGGGACGTGATCAGTTACAAAGGACCAGGGAAAATGCGGCGCAGATGAACGCCAGAAATGAACGCGGCGTGGCTGTTTGCCGGCAGCAGCACGAGCGAGTCACGGCTGCCCCGCGCATGCATTGCAACGTAATTAACGACAAAGTAGATCAAAGCTCTGCGCGCCACGGCAGCATCAACAGCAGCAGTCGAATCCCGAGTGCTGCCAGCTCAGCATCCGCCTAGCTCAAGTTGCCCTACCGTCAGAGCTGTTTGTGTGCTGAAGTCTGGCGCGCTTCAGTGCCGGGGATTCGCCCACTCGAGAGACGTTACGCTTTACGCCACAAGTTTCGCCGGACGGCGCGCGCCCCGTGCGCCGGGCCGCGAATAAAGCAGCAGCTAATTTATTAGGCAGACAGATCAATTCCGCCGAGATCAGCGTTGACAAACGGCCCGCTTGTTGACTGGTGCCGGCGCCGCCAGGGCCTGACAAATGCCGACCAACTGCGCCGCCATGGGAGCGATCGGGCGGCGGCAATGATTTGTGGTGTTGGCGCGCGACGATGGAAGAGGAGAGGGCGGGGCGGGGCGGGGGCTGGGGCGAGGGCGGAGACCCTCCGGTCGCGCGGTCGGGGCAGGGCCGGGCAGCTGAGAGGCTGTTTTGATGCGGTCGGTGGCTGGGGGTCGTTAGGCGGCGGTCACGCCCGCGGCCGCGTGACAAATGGTGCCGCGGTCGGCGTCGAGTCTCGTCCCGCACAGACAACGCGTCTATCGACGTCCGCGGTGACTCGAGAGCGTTACAGAGCGTCTATCTAGCAGAGTGGAATGTCAGGTTGTGTGGCGCTACCTCGTTGCGTCTCGTCATTGCATTGTAATAGCGGGAGTCGTCAGTAAATCACGGCATCGTGTTACATCACGCGCTACGCACATTCCTGACACACACATCGCTCTTGTGGCTATGTGTGTGATCAGGCAGCAGGTTGTATATCGCTGTTTATCCGCTAAACTGTACTGGTCTGTCCCGTCTGTCAGATGCATGAACCATAGAAAAACGTCGGGTGAATTCTTGGTCAGCTTATGCATGCCAGGAATGCCAGCCAGGAACCTTTGGTTAATTCGCTCCATTCGTTCAAAGCTCGCCATTTAATAAGGTGGATCTCACGTCAAGCGGTTGTTTCACATTCATGGAAAATAGCTCCCGGTGTCACGCTGCCATCTACCCGGACTGATGGTGCGTTATTTGTCGCGCTTTCAGAGCACACGGCTTGGTCAGATCACACCAAGCCATCGATTGTCGACGTTACCTCTAGAAGTTTTGGTGCAATTTGTTTTTTGGCCAATGTCGTAGTTGATGCATGTATCGCTGCATTTAATGTGCTCAAATGGCCGACATTTCATGTACATCCTGTCAGGCTGAGCCGTCCCGATGGAGACTTCTCGAGGTGAAACGATGTGGATGACCTCGATGGACCTCGGAATATTTGTTCGCAATAAACCATAATCATTTTCCTAAAAGAGCTAGGTGTTCAAACTGAGGGACCGCACTATATGTGGAACTCTAAAAGCGGTCACGTTAAAGGTGTTACGAGCCATTGTTTGCCACGCTTGGTGTTAACCATCAGAATTTGACCCGACTCGGCTCTTTCGCGATGCATGTGAATCAGGTGAAATGTTAATGTGTTGGCGCAAACTACACCACGTCTGGTTCGCTCTTCTTCCCCAAACAGACTAGGCTTAAATCCTGGTTGAACTTGCCGGCATCAGTCGGTTCTGATAATCTTACATTTCGCTTGACCCGGGATCACCGTTTGACTAACGGGGGAGAGAATGCCGCCACTGGTTTCGTCTGGTATTCCGCATTAACGTGCTGGCTTTTCAGCTGGAGCTTAATTTAAATCTTAGGACGAAATAGTGAGGCGAGTGAATTGCTCCCTCCCCTCGCTAGTTCCCTTTCCTCTTCCAAATCCTTTTCCTTCTCCTTCTCCGTCTTCGTCTCCGTCTTTCTTCCCCCATCTCCTGCTCTCTTTTATATCTCTCTCGTTCTCGTTCTCGTTCTCGTTCCCGTTCTCGTTCTCGCTCTCGCTCTCGTTCTCGTTCTCATTCACTTTCCCTTTCTCTTCGTATTCCCATTCCTCTTCCTCCTCATCTTCCTATTCCTCTTTGTCTGTCTTCGTCTTTTTCTAGGCCTTTGTCTTTGTCTTTGACTTGGTCTTTGTCTTTCTTTCCATATCCATCTACCTCTCCTTCCGATGTGATGACCGGCGAAACCCTCTCGGTAGGTGTGGAGTAACAGTGAGTGAATGAAGACAAGCTGACTATGCACTCTGGTCCGCTCCTAGATAAACGACTAGGCCATGTTAACCTACCACCATCTGAGGCCTAGTTCTCCTACTTTGATGCTTCTTATAAACGGGGTACCGCTTCATACCCGGGATGCCACTAGAGCTCATGATAACCCGGAGGCAAATCCGAAGAAGAGGACAGCTCTGACCTCTTCTGCCGATTCGCCCGCCTGTGGTACTCTCGCAGAACGTAGGGATATTGTTGCGGGTCGTGTCTGCTGCTGCAGACTGTACGAGCCGGTGGCGGCGGCCCAACGACTCTGCCGGGAGGCACCGCCTTCAGCAAACTCGTGAACTACGGCCGCGGCTGACGAGCTACGGCCGCGGAGCCGTGAACTAGCCGAGCCGTTCTGGTGGCGTCGGCTCTGACGCCAGGTAGCCTGACGCACGTGTCAGGCTTGGCGGCAGCGTCCCGTCCGGAAGCTGCCGGCGGCACCACACATCAATCCCGGACTACCAGCAGCGACTGTATTAGGTGAGGGGCACAACCTCGACTGTGGCCCGACGTGGTCGTGGCGGAACGCGGCTGTAACCCCATCAGGCGTGTAGCGACGGCTGCGGTGCTGTGCTGCTAACACTCGCACTGTGGGGAGACAACTTAACCCCCTGTGATATTTGTCTGAGGTAAGTTCTGGACCGCTCACCATATTGCTTTGCAATTTGGCATGCTTTCCGTTGCGTCATTGGCATACTTCGTGAAGACACATTGCGGTTTAGGTTCATGAGATGCCGGAGCTTGGGAGGATCGAGGTCAATTCAAGAACTCGTCGCAATATGAATTTCTTGGATGTGCATCGGAACACTTTTCTTCCCAAGCAGACCGTGCAAGACTCAGCAAAAAGTGAAACATAGATGCATTGGTGAATGAAAGAGCAAGTGCAAAGATATCAAACGTGACCTCAGGTTAGGTTCCTACGCGAAATGAAGGGCTTAACGGAAAAAAACGTTTACATGCACATACTTTGCTCCGAATCAATATTTTCGATATTACCTAATAGTATCAACACTACCTATGAGTATGTTATAACACCTAGGTATGTTAGCCAGCAGAGTGTTAGTCACCCACAGCCTGCTGACGTGAGGGGCCTGCGGCGGACAGTGAGGCCACGACCTGCTGACGTGAGGGGCTTGCGGAGGGCAGAGTAAAACCACGGCCTTCTGACATGAGGGGCCTGTGACGGGCAGTGAGACCACGACCTGCTGACATGAGGGGCCTGTGGCGGACAGGGTGAGACCACAACCTGCTGACGTGAGAGGCCTGCGGCGGGCAGGGTGAGACGACAACCTGCTGACGTGAGGGGCCTACGGCAGGCAGGGTGAGGCGACTTGATGTACGGACGGCCGCCGCCGTAACACACGATCTGAGCGCCGGCACAGCCGAGCGGCACCGCAAGCGGCTCACATCGTCACGGCGTCACGCTTCCCTGGCGTCGTGACGATGTGTCACGGGGTGTTCCGGCTGGACAGTGTGCAGCGGTAGCAGTATTGTGGCAGCGATATTATTAAAGGAAAGGACGCCAGCGCCATGATCTAGCTGCTGTGACTCCAACTCGAGGAGTCTATTTCCTGACAGCTACATTCGCTATCGCCCAGGCTTTCCTGGAAGCGAGACAAGTGTGAGGAACCGGGGACGTAACCGAATTACGTATGGCTTGCAGAGATTGTGGCAGAACGCCGGCGACATTTTATGCCCGAGCCTTTCCCAATGGCCTCCTTTCGGACTAGGCTATGGCGTCGTCCAAATGTTCGCCTCGCGCGGCATCGGTTTGCGTTGATCCCTGGATGCGAGGTTCCGGACATTACTTGGAATGAAATTGTCAGTATAATCATACTTGGCAAATACTGCAGAAACGGAAGGAAATTATACCGCAACGGTGGTTGGAAACAGGAAGGTGCCGTGCTCGTCTGTGGACTTTACTCGACTGCTACAACATGCAGGTGCTTCCCAGATCATTGAAATAGCAGCCGAATAACCAAGTTAGATTAATACATCTTACTATTTCCCGGAGGAATTCAATAGAGCATGATTAGATACATCAAAATCATTCAAGCCGCCCTTGGTGGGAAGCATTCGGGTCTCAAAAGCAACTTACGAGTTACCACTGCAATGTTTTGTAACATAGATGCAAGTTGGGAGGTAAAAATTGTATCCAGATTCCAAGGTTTTCGGAAGGGGCGATTCGGTGTTCGTTCACCACCTCCCCTGCCCTGGCTCGATCGATCTACCAGAGGCCCCAACAAGAAAACAATCGAACCACCACCACCTCTCAAAGCACACAAAGCGTGAACAGTGACATGTACGCGATTATCTCGAAACCACTAGGTTTGTAGGACTTAACACATTTTAATAACATTCTTTCCATGGTGATTTCGACATCCTGCTCTACCAGTTTCGACATCTCACACCTAGCGAGAAATCATTATTTTAACACTGCCACCCCCCCCCCACAGCTGCAGTCAACCTAGAGCTTGGCTTTTTGCCAGTGGATCGATTGGGCGAGATTTCCATTGACCAACCGATGCCACACCTGCTTCATGACCGTACCCAACTCCAGCAAGTCGCTCCCGCCGCTACCGAGACACCAGCCCAGCTCGCTCCAGCCACCACCGAGACACCAGCCCAGCTCGCTCCAGGCACCACCGAGATACCAGCCCAGCTCGCTCCAGGCACCACCGAGATACCAGCCCAACTCGCTCCAGCCACCGCCGAGAGACCAGTCCAGTTCGCTCCAGCCGTTGCCGAGAGACCAGTCCAACTCACTCCAGCCACCGCCAATAGACCAGCTCAACTCACTCCAGCCACTGCCGAGAGACCAGCCTAGCTCGCTCCGGCCACCGCCGAGATATAAACCCAGCTCCTTCCAGGCACCGCCGTGAGCCCAGTCCAGGTCGCTCCAGCCGAAGCAGCGACCGATTAGCCGGAGCGACTCTTTACCTGCCGGCGTCGACGGTCGATGGCGCGGCCGACGCAGGACGCCGGAGACGACGGAGACGCCGCAGCGCGCCACGGGCGTCTCCGACCGGCCGTCCTCTGCCGCCAGGTGGCGCCTCGCCCGCGCGGACTGTTTATTTGTCGAGCCGCGGTCACGTGCCATTGACACTGGGATCACCTCTGATCGGTGCAGGGCTGGGGGCAATGCGGTGGGGTGTGGCGCCCGCCTTGGCTATGACGTCGGTGTCAGTGTCGGCGTCAGTGTCGGTGTCGGTGTCGGTGTCGGTGTCGGTGTCGGTGTCGGTGTCGGTGTCGGTGTCGGTGTCAGTGTCGGCGTCAGTGTCGGTGTCGGTGTCGGTGTCGGTGTCGGTGTCGACGCCGGGCTTACCGCACCACGCTGTCCGCGTCGATCTGTCTCGAAATGGAACGTCTCGGTGACAGTTGAGCTCGGTTTAAACCAGCTTGAGTGCTGTTCGTTCGTCGCTCACGTTCTGATCGCCGGCAAAGACACATCAAAAGGTAACTCATTGAATTATTCAACGTGTGTGCCAGTGTTGCTAATTTCACTCAAGTTTCCAGTAAACGTTAAATGCCCTCAGCTGTGTGGTTTTCTTACTTGAAGGCAGACGAACATGTACCCGATTGCTGCCAGTAACGGGTAAAGTTGGGTCCTGCAGCCTGAATATTTCATAATGTATATATATACTTGTTTTCGAAATTGAATGGGAGAAACCCAATTTTCGCGAAACGAATTTCACTCATTCCGAAATCCAGAGGAACAAACATTCAAAGCATACTATCGCTTGGAAATACTGGAAGTGAAATATACGTCTTCAAAATGGCGAGGGTCTTTCATCCATATACACACCTCACTCCCGAGATATAACACTGATGCAGTACCCCAGGACAGTTGTGTGTGTATTGTGGTTTTAGGGCGCATCGACCATGGTTGGTCATTTAGCGCCCACCACAGGATAGCTGGGTATTCACCGATCAGTATTGAGTGGCATGGACCGGTGTTCCTGGTCCAGTACCAATGTGACAGGACGACTGAGTGCTCTCGGTTCAGGACCCAGCGACAGGACGACTGGGTGCTCCCGGTTCAGTACCCAGCGACAGGACAACTGGGTGCTCCCGGTTCAGTACCCAGCGACAGGACGACTGAGTGCTCCCGGTTCAGTACCCAGCGACAGGACGACTGGGTGCTCCCGGTTCAGTACCTAGCGACAGGACGACTGAGTGCTCCCGATCAGTACCCAACGTCAGAAGCCAGATGTTCCCGGTTCAATACCTAGCGACAGGACGACTGAGTGCTCCCGGTTCAGTACCCAGCGACAGGACGATTGAGTGCTCTCGGTTCAGTACCCAGCGACAGGACGACTGGGGGCTCCCGGTTCAATACCTAGCGACAGGACGAGTGGGGGCTCCCGGTTCAGTACCCAGTGACAGGACGACTGGGTGCTCCCGATTCAGTTCCCAGCGACAGGACGACTGGGTGCTGTCGATGCAGTACCCAGCGACAGGACGATTGGGTGCTCCAGGTTCAATACCCAGTGACAGGACGACTGGGTGCTCCAGGTTCAGTACCCAGCGACAGGACGACTGGGTGCTCCCGGTTCAGTACCCAGCGACAGGACGACTGGGGGCTGCCGGTTCGGTACCCAGCGACAGGACGACTGGGTGTTCCCGGTCCAGGTACCCAGCGACAGGACGACCGGGTGCTCCCGGTTCAGTACCCAGTGACAGGACGACTGGGTGCTCCTGGTTCAGTTCCCAGCGACAGGACGACTGGGTGCTCCCGGTTCAGTACCCAGCGACAGGAACTGGGTCTCGTCCCAGCGCAGTGTTCCCGGTTCAGTACCCAGCGACAGGACGACTGGGTGCTCCCGGTTCAGTACCCAGCGACAGGACGACTGGGTGCTCCCGGTTCAGTACCCAGCGACAGGACGACTGGGGCTGCCGGTTCAGTACCCAGCGACAGGACGACTGGGTGTTCCCGGTCCAGGTACCCAGCGACAGGACGACCGGGTGCTCCCGGTTCAGTACCCAGTGACAGGACGACTGGGTGCTCCTGGTTCAGTTCCCAGCGACAGGACGACTGGGTGTTCCCGGTCCAGTACCCAGCGACAGGACGACTGGGTCCTCCCGGTTCAGTACCCAGCGACAGGACGACTGGGTGCTCCCGGTTCAGTACCCAGCGACAGGACGACTGGGTGCTCCCGGTTCAGTACCCAGCGACAGGACGACTGGGTGCTCCCGGTTCAGTACCCAGCGACAGGACGACTGGGGACTGCCGGCTCGGCAGCCAGCGGCAAGGCTGCGTGTCCGTGCGTGCTGTGGCAGTGCCTGTGCGACTACCTCCGGCACGAGGCCGTGTGACCACGCGCCCACGGTCGGCCCACACGAGTCCGACTCAGCGTCGACCATCAGGGCATCCGACTCAGGGCATCGGCCCCATGTCCACGCTCTCGCTCCGGCGCGCATGGGTCCTCCATCCAGCCTGATCTCACTGTTGTTAGCCCCAAGGATATGGTAATGGGCGGCGATTCTGCCCGCCGACCACTGATGAGGGGTGCTTAGCACGCTCGCTCTCACGCGACAAGCATGGATCGGCGCGAGTGGTGACAGATAGAGCCGACGCCGTGTGAGGATACATGTCGGTCAGATCCCGGCCCGGACCGGCCTGCCACCTGGTGACAGTCTGGCGAATCACAGCACAATACGCCCCGCACACTAGAGCCGGTGTAATTTGCGCTTCCGTCGGCAGGTCTGCGTTTCGCAACTCCAGCTCATTTCTATGAAGTGCCCAGTCGGCAACGTCGGCTGAACGTCGACCTACTGCGCGCAGAGATGCTCGTAGCGTGCTTCCCGCCCATATCTAATTGTTCGTGTCTCGCAAGTGGCGCGGGAACTGTCTTAAGTTCCCGCGCCTTAATACAGCTGCAAAGCTCCTCTTGCCCACCCCGAGGCAAGAGGAGCTTTGCAGCTGTATTCGTTCCATATAAACAACGCCCGGAGGGCCAATGCTAAACTCGCCCGCTGTCCTTTCTGTCCCCTCTTCCAGTGTCCGTGTCCTGACGTCTCACTCATCACTTTTCACCAATGTCTGCGGCGGCCTTCTGTCCACCTGGCGGGCTGGCCGGCCACACCAGGGGACAGCTGCCGCAGGACGATGACCGCGCGCGCTGGCACACACAAGGCTGGCCACAACCCACCCACAGAGCAGGCCACTTATTGAGGAAACCGACGGGTTTGTGGCTTTCATCGGAAAATCGACGAAGAAGTCTCCGTCATACTCGAGCAGGGGTTTCCTTTTACTGCTGACCGCTTGAATTGCAGCTTAAGTTGGCCTGTTCGTTGCCATAATTTTCAATTTGCCTTGCGTAATTTGGGCATATGATTTGGCCCTCATTTTCTGAGCATATGATGTGGCCCTCTTCGATATCACCATTATCTGGGTGTGTCGTCAATCGTGGGGCACGAGAGAGACTGTGAGATTATGCAGGGCATTTTGGGGCGGGACAGCGCCGGAGGGACGGATGGGTGCCGTGGGAGGAATTATTGCGGCTTAGGATGATCACGACACCTTTTTCACACGATTCTAGGACAAATGCGCGTAATGACAAGTGTACGCATGTCAGATGTACGTAAGGAAATGTACGTAAGCAAATGCACGTAAGCACAGATGTACGTATGACAATTGTACATACGCGCAGATGTACGTATGGCTAATGTACGTAAGCGCAAATGTACGTATGGCAAATGTACGTATGCGCAAAAGTACGTAAGCGGAAATTTGCATGTGCGCAAAAGTGCGTAAGCGCAAATGTGCATGTGCGCAAAAGTATGTAAGCGCAAGAGTACTTATGAACAAATGTGCGGAAGCGCAATTGCACGTTTGAACTGGACTGGATTGCGGCTTTACGAAACACTCAGCAGTTGAGGCCATATGGCGTCGTCTCCCTCTCACCCTGGCAGGAAGGGCGAGCACCGTGTGGAATCGAACCCCGTACCTCTGGCTTACCAGCTACTCAGCTCGACCACCAAGCCACCAACAACAAGCATATGCACTGTTCTCAAGTGTCGTGTTGACTTCCTTGTTGTTTTGGCCATTCAACTGAAGCCAATATATATGATCTTCATGAACAGGCTTTTCCTCTTGCTTTTGCTGTGGCGACGCCGACAGCGCAGGTGGCAACAGAAGAAGAGGCTGTGTTCGGTACGGCAAATCCTCCTGCACCATGAAGACAGTAGGGAGCTTCACACCCACCCAAGAGCGAAGCACCCGGAACAACGTCACGATGGCACACTACTATCGCTATTCTAGGATGGCTGTAGACGAGTTTGTGAAGTATCTGTCCAACATTACAAACAGGATCTGAAAATGTTTGCCATATCTGCGGGGCCCAATCTCACCAGCAGAGCGGCTGGCATCGACGCTGCAGTAATTTTGCGATTACCTGTAACAATGCAGCCGTGAGGACGGGAATAGTTGTATTACTTTTGGGATGACGCCGCCCCCGACCCCTCAGTGATGGGTTGGTAAAGCGATGTGAAACGTCGGGTGGATTTTACCAAAGGTGAATGCATGTGGCACTGAGCGCATGTGGACCCCGCATAGAAAATGGCACCAGACTGACCGAGAAAAGGTACCCCTGTATGGAAGCTCGAGTGCAACTCCTTGTTCAATGAGTGTATCAGCCAAAAGCTCCTATAAGAAGACGAGTTAACGCACAATCTTGAATCCGCTCCTGATAATTACCGTGACAATGACACCCCCCAGTTCTAGAACTTGGCCTATTCAGGTCTAAATGGTCGTTCTACCCTCAATGAACCCGTCATCATTGACGGCAAGCAAATGATGCATACGCATTGAAAATTGCAATAATAAATGCAAATGCAACTAGCCCTCATGTGCCCCCCCCCCACTAGGCGTGAACCTGCCGGGATCACAAGGCATTGTCGAGAAAACATATTCTGTTTGCTGGTACGAACAAGTAGGAAGTTGGCGTGCGTTACGGAAAATCGATGTAAAGTTGTAAAATTTGACGAGAGCGATTTGAAGATTTTACGTCATCCACGACGCGATTCCCCGGGATTCGCGTTTTGGACGAAACGATCTGAAATTTTCACGACACGATTTTTAGGGTTTCAACGAGACGCGCCGTTAGAGTTGCGCAATACTTCTCCAACAGAGTGAACCTCATGGTGAACCCGATTCCGAAGAAAAAAACTAACGTAATCATGGAACACCTGGTAGTTCAGTGAATGTTTTAGTCTCTTTACTAATCCCCGTCACTCTCATAATAATCAGCACTTGCACTTTCCATTCTCTGTCCCTTCATTTCTTCCTGTAGCCATCTCTAACTCTCCCCGTCTGTCTCGATTCAGGTCCTAATCTGCATCACCACACTCTTCGATATGCATCTATTTCTTTCCCCTGCCCTCTCCCATTCACAACCAGGCGCGGCCTTACGTCACCCATCGCTTTACTGCCCGGGGAATATTCAGTGGAACCTCATACGGATGCATAATGGGTCGGCCGGGCCTCGGGAGAACCGCGCTCACTCCGCTGGCCGACTCGACCCACTCCAGCCAGCCGCCCTCCTGTCCACACGCTAGTGCCGTCTGGCGCCGGCCAGCACCGTGTCCGATTGGAAAATAATGGGCTCCTCCGTGGAGCGCAAAATCTCGACCGTGATCGATGGTGGTCGCGATCGCCGATGAAAGCCCTGGGAACCGGCGGGCACGCTGGCCCGGCCGGCGATCCTCACGCCGCGTCGGCCAGCAGCGTCCAGTGCCAGCGACACGGGCACGCACGCGCCGCAACCGACGATATTTCGCCGAGGCGTAGAGCGTGCGCTTTTTGAGAAAGCGCCGCGCGTTCGGTCGGATCAAACGGGCCGCGCGGCCGGATGCGGCGGTTGCGGCGCACCGGCACCGGAAACGGAGCCGATGATGCGCCGCGAGCGCGCCGGTCGTGCCTTGGCAGCGGCGCGGCCATTTACTGCAGGATCGCCAGGGATCCGCCAGTGGCATCTGGCCCAACTCTGGGATAGGGCGGATTTAGCCTGCGGTATTTCTGTCGGCGCATTTAGGTCGGTGCGGGGACAAAATGAGACACACGAGTTACCCCGTCACGCGCGCTCTACAGGTGAGTGTGCATGTCTGTATTTCACTTACATTATCGGGGTGCTTCGCATTTTGCATGCATTTTGAAAATTATGTATTCAAATTGTTGGTTCGCATCGATAATTGTTCTGGCGACAATGGTAGTCCACGCGATTTCCTTGTGACGCATGGCGAACTGCAGGAGTCGAGTGTTAGTGATGTCGGTCGCAGAGCTATCAAGGTAGTTGGAAACGCTCTTTGTGCTGTACATCTTAGGTCACGGTCCATGCGCGAGCATGTAAACTTATCCGACAATTTTACGGATTGCCAATGGGCTTTGCATCAGTCAAAAGATTCACTATATCAACCACTGAGTGAAATAGGCCTTCAAATCCGCAAGGAGAGAGTAACGCGTCGCCATGATATATGTGGCAGCTGTCGCCAAAGGCACATCAATTAATGTTAAGCTAAACTAATATTACATTATCGATCAAACATATATCAGCAGAAGCTCCCATGCACTATCATTATTCTCGTTGCACCATTGCCAGTACAAATAATGGCATCAGATATACCTGATAACCCCCATATATAAAGTTTCCTTCTTGAGCTTACAGAGGTCTGCTAGGTTATGAAACACCGCATGGCAGCAGCTGGTAGATAGCATTGGGGTAGGCTGACCCGTAGGCTGCAAGCTGGGATAGGCTGACCGACAGGCTGCAGGCTACGCCTCCAGAAATCGCCTGATCGTCCATACAATCGCCAGGCAATAGTTGTTAAGATCTTTGTGGACGTAGAAGCTATGTGTCTACTTTGAGTTCAGTGCTTAAGCAGCCGTGGGCAGTGACGTACTGAGCAGATACTTCCCTAGTATTTGAGCAGCAGTGGGCACTGCAGAGTGACGTACTGAGCGGCGACTTCCCCAGTGTGTGAGCTACTGTGGGCATTCAACAGTAATTTGTCCAGTACATGAGCAACTGCGGGCACTGGACAGTAACTTCCCAGTACTGAGCAACTGCGGGCACGACATAACTTCCCCAGTAGGTGAGCAACTGCGGGCACTGGACAGTAACTTCCCCAGTACGTGAGCAACTGCGGGCACTGGACAGTAACTTCCCCAGTAGGTGAGCAACTGCGGGCACTGGACAGTAACTTCCCCAGTAGGTGAGCAACTGCGGGCACTGGACAGTAACTTCCCCAGTACGTGAGCAACTGCGGGCACTGGACAATGGCGTACTGAGCAAGGACTTCCCCAGTGTGAGCAACTGCGGGCACTGGACATTGACTTCCCCAGTACATGAGCAACTGCGGGCGCGGAACAGTAACTTCCCCAGTACATGAGCAACTGCGGGCACTGAACAGTAACTTCCCCAGTACATGAGCAATGCGGGCACTGAAAGCAACTTCCCCAGTACATGAAACTGCGGGCACTGGACAGTAACTTCCCCAGTACGTGAGCAACTGCGGGCACTGGACAGTAACTTCCCCAGTACATGAGCAACTGCGGGCACTGGACAGTAACTTCCCCAGTGCATGAGGAACTGCGGGCACTGGACAGTGGCGTACTGAGGAGGAACTTCCCAGTGCATGAGGAACTGCGGGCACTGGACATTGACTTCCCCAGTGCATGAGGAACTGAGGGCACTGGACAGTGACATACTGGACAGCGTCATCTTCATCACTTAAGGGGCAGTGATCCTAGCGTTCACTAAGCACTGGCTTTTAAAACTTTTCCTCGGCTTTTCAAACACTCACATAGACAATGAAGGCAAAATGGTTGATTTGTGACAAATACCGAAGCATCGGTGCACGGTGGGAACTGAATACACTTACTTCCTCTCTTCATCATTCTCTGTGAAGTACGCCAACCATGTACGCGTGGAGCGCTGCCGACATCTGCTGATTTATTTCCTTTGACATCCGCTGATTTATTTCCTCGATGCGCAACTTTGCAGCTCCAGGACCGGATCCATTTCCCTTTGACTTCTTAACACCCGTAGCATTATTCACTTATCTGATCCTTTCACCTGCCTCATCTATACCGGACCCTACAGGAGCTTCACTGTGTCTGCAGGGGGACTTCAAGTTTGATGTTTGGCTGATGTACATGTTCAGATCCTCATTACCTAATTTAAGCACCAAATGAGGAAATGCTGCAGCAAATAAGAAGCCAGACTATTATTGGCATTAGCTTCATTGCGTACGATCCATTAGTTCCTTTCGAGCCACACTGGGATCGCCAGTTTGGCTTGGCCTGTGTTGTGGTCAAGGTTGGAAAATAGGCTGTGCCTGGATCTTTGCCACCCAGGACAATATTCTCTCCAGCAAACTACCCTCTATTTTTCTCACTTAGAGTTCGAATGGTGCTGTTTGACAATTAACTGTTCTGTGACAAGTTACCCATGGTTAACTGCAAAATGCAAACTGAGATTCCGATTTTCAACAGGTTTGAAAGAAAATATCCTCTCCATACTCGATTACCTCAGAAATTTGCTCTCCACATCCATGATTACAAAGCACAAATCCAACACTGGTTGTGGGCCTGGAATTGTTCAAGCGACTGACTGTACTCTGCTGCGGTTGAGTCCGGACCTTTCAACATGTTTTCTTCCTCAAGCAAGTCCCGGCCCTCCAGGCACCCCTGGAGGGGTTGGATCTGACAGATCCCCGTAGGGATCTGTCGGCGCAAGGGCGACAGGCTCCCTGCCCGATGCTAGAGGGAGCCTGTCGTCCTGAATTCCTGAGGGGCTGCCGCTCGAGCAATGCAAGGGCGACAGGCTCCCTGCCCAATACTGGAGGGAGCCTGTCGTCCTGAATTCCTGAGGGGTTGGATCTGACAGATCCCCGCAGGGATCCGTCGGCGCAAGGGCGACAGGCTCCCTGCCCAATACTGGAGGGAGCCTGTCGCCCTGAATTCCTGAGGGGCTGCCTCTCGAGCAAGTCCCGTTCCGTGCTGGACTCCTGGCTTGCCCGAGGGTTGCAGGTACTCTGGCGCCACAAAAACAACCCGTATGTTTTAAATGTGAATTATACATTATATTTTTTTAGTGTGTCGCATTCCATTCCGTAGCAGGACATTTTTAGTAGGTAGCAGTACATTTTTACATTGGTTAGTAGTGAAGCCTGATGCCCAACTGAACACCTATTTTGCTCACGGGCGGTGCTCGGTATCGTCCAGCTGTCGAAGGTTAGGGCAGCTGCCAACGGCGGCGCCGGTCTGTCGCTCGTAGCCGGCGATGAGGTGCTGAGATGGAGCTGACCTCGCAGGTAGAGCTGCCGCAGGTCAGCCAACACACGCCCGCAGCCACAGTGGGTGTTGATCAGTCGACGTGGCACCGGAACCACGCCGACCAGCCGGCAACGGCGGGCGGCAGCAGCACCGCGCAGCTGTGGAACACGCGCGCCCGGCAACCGGCCACCACCAGTGTGCACCCTCGACCTCGACAAGCACGGCCTGCTGCGGGACTTCAGTCTCCGAGAATCTGCTGATCGATGCGAACACCGTCTCTGGCAGTGAGCGGCTCACCAGTGTGCCTGTGTCGGCGACTACCTCCTAGTCTCTTGACATCCCAGCCGCTGCCTGTGGCGTACGCACACGATGGCAAGGACGACAGGAAGTGGGTCACCGGCGCCGTCAAGTTGTAACAGGGATGACGAGGAGTGAGTCACCGACACTGACAAGTTGTGACAAGGATGGCAGGGAGCGGGTTGCCAACACCGTCAAGTTGTGACAAGGACGACGAGGAGTGAGTCGCCAACACTGACAAGGTGTGACAAGAACGACAGAGAGCGGGTCGCCGACGCCGTCAAGCTGTGACAAGGACAACAGGGAGCGGGTCGCCGACACTGACATGTTGTGACAAGGACAACAGGGAGTGGGTCGCCGACACTGACATGTTGTGACAAGGACGACAGGGAGTGGGTCGCCGACACCGTCAATGTGTGACAAGAACGACAGAGAGCGGCTCGCCGACACTGACATGTTGTGACAAGGACGACAGGGAGCGGGTCGCCGACACTGACATGTTGTGACAAGGACGACAGGGAGCGGGTCGCCGACACCGTCAATGTGTGACAAGAACGACAGAGAGCGGCTCGCCGACACCGTCAAGTCGTGACAAGGACGGCAAGGAGCTGGTCGCCGGCGCCGTCAACTTGTGAGCAGTGAGCCACGGCTGGGTGATGCCGCAAGCTGCTAATGTACGGCGAATCCTGCCACGCCGTCGTGGTCGGCGCTGTGGGCTGTGTGGGACGCGAACGCAGCAAGGAAGTCGCCGGACGCTGTCGAGTTCTATTTCGGTGAGGACGCCGAGGAAGGAGGATAATGCAAAATGTAGAAGCTACCGCTTCTGTGCTACCACGTGCTTTGGACCTGAAGCTCCGGACTCATTTACAAACCGCCACAAATACACGCACCGCGAGCATTTTTGGTGCTCGCGCCGGACTACATCAGCATCGCTTCCTTACTACTTCAGTACATACCTGAAGCATGACTACCCTGCGCCGGTGGCTTGTTCACGATATCTATCTGTTCTTTTACGCTGAAGCTTAAAGCCACTGCAGTTCCGAATTCGTCCAACGGAGAATGCTACCGCTATTTCGGGAGTTCTGGGGCCATCGGGAATTTGAAATAAGTGGAACTGAGAACTTTGGGGTTTAACACTTCAGGCTTCTGACATAGTTGCATCCAACTCGTCCTCCCGGGGGCGAACGACTGCCGCCAACGGCCGGCACGTGCAGTTGTGAACTGAGCTGCGACAGCCAGCCGGCGAGCCGCCGCGTCGCGGGCGGCCGACTGCCGCCGGCGCGGCGGCTCCTGCGCGGCTCCAGATGGTCGCGCGATTTACCGTCGCGTAAATCGGCCGCCGCTCGTTGGTATTCCGCCGGCGGGTCGGCGCTGCTGGTCGCCACCGAGCGGCGCCGCTATGGGCGCCCGGTGGACGCGATTTGTTCGCTCGCCGGCCGCGCTAAGCCGGATTGGTGTACGCTAAGCCGACGCGGCTGCCTGGCGATGAGAGGCGGCGGTGGGCCGTAGCGGCGGCGGCTGGCGGTGGCGGCGGCGGTGGCGACGGCGGCGGTGGCGGTGGCGGTGACGGAGTAGTTCGGAGCACAACACGTCACAGGACAAGTGACTGAATCGGATCAATATATATATTTGTAATGTGGTTTAATTGCAGACAAGGTTTGATTGATGGTTTCAGTTCATTGATGCCGAGAGCATCAATGAGTTATTGATGCTCTTGGCACACTTGAAGGTAGCACACTTTTCGCTTGCTTAATGGAGTCCATGTTTCCGATCGTACATATGTAACGAAATGTTGCCACGAACAAAGCCAACTGGAAAATTATTAAAACACTTTAACGGCTGTAGTATATTTCCGCAGCCATGCAGCACTGCACTAGATTTTCATCACCGGGCGAACCGGTTATAACGGGAACAAAACCAGAGAATAATGGCCCATTGGTCTTCGGGAATTTCATGACAGAGTAATATATTTCGGTTAGTTCATTGAGAAGCAGCACCACTCAACCCTTTTGCGGGAAAAGAGAAGATAATTTGCCCACGAGCATGGTGTCTAGAGGACAAAACCCAAGACAGGAGGCCAGATGAGGTGGAATTAGCCTGGACAAAACCCCTAAACATTGTTTGAACAACCAATTAGTCTATTAGCCAATTTGTCTTACCTGCTCCAAAACTCATCTGCAAAAAAAAAGAACATAATCCAACTTACAAACTCATGGTATGGTAGGTACTGCTGTTGACATGGTCCACTAAGTTCTATCACGATATGCTTTTTAAAATAAATATGCTCAATAATAGCATAACGTGTTGTACACAATTAAAAGCCACATAAGGTTCAAGTTCTCCGACTCCGATGTTCCAACTTGAATTTGGACATGTCCCTATATGCTCCGATTGCATCTGGTCGGATTATTCCTACAATATCCCTCTAGTTCGACCAACGTCCAAGCGACTCGTCTTTGATTGGGGACCATCCAGGCCACACGTCCTAGTTCCGGAACTATTCAGACCACACGCCCTAGCTCGTGGATCGTCCAGACAGCATTGCCGAGCTCGGAAACAGGTCCAGACCAATCGCCCTAGTTCCGGGACTATTCAGACCATACGCCATAACTCTGTGACCGTCCAGAGAACACGCCATAGTTCGGGGACCGTCCAGACCACACGCCCTAGCTCGTGGACCGTCCAGGCCACACGCCCTAGCTCGGGGACCGTGCAGGCCACACGCCCTAGCTCGGGGACCGTCCAGACCACACGCCCTAGCTCAGGGACCGTCCAGACCACACGCCCTAGCTCGGGGACCGTCCAGACCACACGCCCTAGCTCGGGTACCGTCCAGACCACACGCCCTAGCTCGGGGACCGTCCAGACCACACGCAGGCACCACTGTGGAGCGCGCGCGGCCGGGGCAGCCGCCGGCTGACCGGTGGCGCATAACTCATCGAAGATCGCGCCCGGCCCGGCCACCACCATCACCACGATGTATATGGTGATGCATTGGGGCCAGGAACCTCGTAAAGCCGGACGAAATTTCCGGTACGTGTCGGCGATGCAGAAGGCGGGCGTCGCTGGAGTGGGCAGAAGCAACGGCTGCATTTCCAACGCATTGAATTCAGTATGACTCCCCCGTTCCCTAAAACGATCCCATAAACAATACACTGTGGGCGGCGCCCATTTGTATGACGGCTATATTAGATGAGCACGGTGTTTGTATGCGAGTGCGCATCAGCACACTTCAAAACACTGGCCTGGCTGTTTGGTATCTCAAAATGAGCCCCCATGGGAGTGTCATTGATATTGTTATTGTTATTTGTTTTCAATGCCGCATTTAAGTGGTCGTTTAGGCGGCCGCAATTCACAAGTTCTCGCCGATAAAAAACTAGCTTCGGAAAAATTGCATAGGTGTGATTTAGGTAAAGGCATAGTACACGATTTTTTTAAAGTGCGACTTGAAGTCCATGTAACACTGAATCGTGCCGATTCAATCCCTAATATTCCACCATTCTGCGTGAATGAGATGAATGTCTTTTGGGTTTATTGCTGGTCAGCTCACACGTGCATATGATTATTCCTTGCATCTGAAAGCATTGGTACTTTGTAGTAACGTTTCACGTCAGAGGTCAACATCCTGACACCATGACAAACAAAATAAATGGACGTAAGTGTGCCACATATACACCATAGATAGAAGCACGAGAAGAAGGCATGCTAGTGCACAAATACTGCACATTACACATGTCTAGCAGAGACACATGTCGCTTCCGAGTAATATTCAGCGCCGCCACGGTGAGTGACGCGGAAAACGACCCACAGATATTTCAGGATGTTCCAGGCAAATCGCTGGCGCTCGGGACCAATGCGCTTCCGCTGCCGAGCTTCCGCTGGCAATTGGAAACGTCTCGAGCGGCCCAAAGATCACATCGACTCGAACACCGTCTGTTTGCTCTCGCGTTCCAGATGACAATGGCTGCTTCGCGCTCGGTGGGCTTTAAAAAATCGAGCGGAAGTCTTAACCACTTGTCGCATGTAGAATTGTCGTAAAAATACTCAACAGGAGAGCATCGACAGGCAGTATTTGATCGGGTCTTCACGCTGCTGCCAACTTTAAGTGCAAGTAATAGAAAACAAGTCACCGTTCGTTGGTCCATTCGTCGGTCCCGAACGGTCTGTCTGTCATCTTATACGTTCGTCTAACCGCAGCATCCAGTCGTCAGAGGCGGCCCCGGTCTTCTCGCGCCCCGCGAAGACAACTGAGCCGATCGTCTGAACACTGTACAGCCTGACGCGCCTGCCGGCCGGCGCCAAGCGTCCGCGTCAGGCGGAGGAGGCGCGCCTGTCAGCCCGCCTGCACGCCCGCGGGGAACATGTCCGATCGCCGCGACAACGGTCGTTCGCCTGTCCGTTTCCCGATTTTCCAGTGTGACGTTGCGGTGCCTCGATACTATCTGCGGCTACCTGTCCCCACGGCCGCGTATCTGATCTGTTTGCTCTTTGTGCCGATGAATAGCCGCGTCCCCGACGAGATGAATTGCTCCTTAGCGGGCCATTAGAAGGGAGTCATCAATATCCATCGGCAGATTGGACAAAAAGACCACTTGCAGGCGACGGATCGGGAGTGGTTCCTAGCTCGGACTGGCCGCACTGGTCGCCTCGCGCCACTCCGCTCGGATGGTAACCAGGCAACGAGTCCGAGACGCCGCATCAGCCGATTGCCTTCTTACATTCACGAAAATGTGCGCACTGGTAATCTCATCCAACGCCACATACGTGCAGGAAAGTAAGAAGCTGGTCAGGTTTGTGGGATGCACACAAAGGTGGTGGTTGTGGTATACTTCTGATTCCACCTAACATGTTGAATGCAGTCCAAAGACCAAAACTTCTATTGCAATACATTTTGTTTGGCAGATTGTTGTTCTACCTGTACCTCGCCCATGACTGCAAGCATGTGAACCAATGCCCCAAAACCCTGACTCATGACAAGCTGCACATTTCACTTATGTATGTAGTCATCGTCGAAAATGTTGCCCTTGTTTATCTCTCAACACAGCAAATGTCGACATATTTGTGGGCAAATACATTGACATACCACAGGACCAAGACGGGTATATTTACACAGGAATACAGTTGCAGCGTCCAGCTCGACTTTCTGACAAAACATAAAATAATTTTCCCCCTAATGCATTATCAACTGGTCGAATTATTCGTGGAACAACGCGGCTAATTGACAAATAATAATTTGCTACCTCACAGCCTGTCGGAAAACCACACCGCATTACACCGCCTGTTGGTGTAAGTGATGATCTCGCAGAGCATCGCCCTCGACGCCGGCAAGTGAGTAATCATTTCAACCATTAAGTATCTATTCACATCATTCATACATTACCAGACGTGCAATTATGTATGCATGGTTCAGCCGGCTATGTAATCACGTCTCAACTGGTCACACGAGCAGCAGCGCACCACAGAGGAGCCGGCCGAATCCAGCAACTCCCACGTTCTGTACGCTAAAGTCGCCGGCCGTTTTGAAATGTATCGTCAATTTTCGCCTCATTCATCACCAATCAGGCATAACCAGGATGGACGTCATCACTCGCGGCGACGGATGGCCAGCTGAGCGCGGCTGGCAGCTGCTGACGCTACCTCGGGCAGGGTGGTCGCCGGCTCGGCAGCGGCGCCGGGCGGGCCTACCAGGGCCGACCAAAGCCAACCTGGGCCAACCCGGGCCGAGCCGAGCCGACACGAGCCGACCCGAGTCGACCCGAACCGACCCGACCCGACCCGACCCGACCCGACCCGACCCGACCCGACCCGACCCGACCCGACCCGACCCGACCCGACCCGACCCGACCCGACCCGACCCGACCCGACCCGACCCGACCCGACCCGACCCGACCCGACCCGACCCGACCTGACCCGACCGGACCCGACACCGACCCGACACGACCCGATCCCGACCCGGCCCGACCCGACCCAACCCGACCCGACCAGAACCGAGCCGACCCGAGCCGGCCTTAGCCGTCCCGGGCCGCGCCGGCACCGCCGTCCGCTTGATCGCGAATTCATCGCGGACGTCGGCGAAATGAAGAACCCGTGTAGCGACACAATGGCGCGCCGACCCGCGCCGCGTCGCGAAGTAGGCGGCGGCTACCGCACCGGGCGGCGTGCACAGTGCAGGCTGCAGCGGCCGCTGTGCGCGCCGGCCGGCACAATGCGGCCCGCCGCCGGCTGGCCATTGTGCGCGGCACGATTGAGAGCCGCCGACTGCGCCTGTCGCGGCCCGCCGCGCGCTGACGGACCGTCGGCCACACCGTCGGCCTGTGTCGCTGTCGGCCCGGCACGGCCGCGCTCACTCATCGGGGTGGTGACGCGCCGCGGCGATATCGGGTCGCGATCGGGTCGGGCCGTGACCGAGCCGGGTCGGATCGTCACCGGGCCAGGTCAGGTCGGGCCGTGGCCGACCGGGGTCGGATTATGGTCGGCCGGTTCCCACCAGGCACTCGAATAGCCGGGGCCGGATAAGACACACTGCTGCAGTCGGTAGCCAGCATCGCGTGATGACACCGCGCCTGTGTTCGCAGCCCGCGCGTGTCCACCCGCGAGCGCAGCTAGATAACGAGCGACCATCTCCGTAGGCGGAGAGCCACCGAGAGTGAACAGTTGGAGGATGTGGTGACCAAGAGCGCCGACTGGGCCCCAAATGTCGTCTGACAGCCCAGTCGCGACAATCTCGCATGGCGGGAGCGGACTGTTGATGGATTGGGGTATGTACCTCAGTCGATAGGTAGGGCATTCGATTCTTGGTCGCAGGGTCGTCGGTTCGAATCCCACAACGCGAGGATTGCCGGGTCCATCCGCGGTTAACTTGCGTGAGATGTTGGTGACGCTACGCGGTGGACGTGGCAAATACCAAACGGTTTGGGGCCGAAGACCGGTGCCGACCGGCCAATGAGGCCAAGCCAGGTTAAGGCCCGGTGAAATAAACTAAAGCCAGGTCAAATGACCAGTTGTTTGAACATATTTATTTTTTTCGCAGAAAGCAATACTATTGTTTTTTGTTTGTTTAATGCAGGCAATATAGGCAATTGAAATTACTTTGGATAGCATCGTTACCTCCCTGAATTAATTAATTAATTAATTAATTAATTGATTAATGAAGGAAGGAAGGGATTGAAATAGACCTCTTATCGAGACTTCCTTTTGCAATTCACAAGTATTGATGATAACAGCATGATGATTGCAAAGTAACTACTAAAACACACAGGTTGAGTAAAACACCATTATTTTCACTCATGCACAGCAATGAAGTTGAAAAACACCATGTAATAAATAATCCCAGGCCACGCTGAAAAAAAACATGACGATCATTAAATAAGGATGAATCGTAAAAAAAGAAGGTCGACACAAACAGTTACAAGAATGCGACCATGGGCTGGCGAAGTGGTACAATTTTATATCGTGAACATCATGGACAGTTTTACTATGATATATGATTGTTTGTGGATGAATTTAAATTATTTAGGTACGATTTTAGTGATGGTATATTTTGCAAGCACCATTCTGACAAGCTGAATTCAACTTTGTGAAATTACCTGTCCTGTTCCTTTAGCCTATGGCTTCACATACTGATCAATATCACAAATCCAAATTGAAACCTTAGATGCTGTCATAACTGTCATAACTGCTTGGCCGGTAATGTCGCATTAAGAGCAAATCCTGGGAAGAGCTGTGGTAGCACACGTTAAGAATATCCAAACGTCAGAATGTCTAGCAAGCAACAAGTAGTCTGAAACGATAGCCAACTTGAAGATGAATCGTTTTCAATCACTAAAGCCTAACTTGTTTAAACATTTCAGAGTGTTATGTTTTAAGTACACTTAATTGAATTATATTATACAAATATGCTTACGTTAAGTCACATTACCCCGCTTTGTTTTTTGTTTTCAAGTAAATTGACTGCAAATGAAGAAGCATTAGATAATTACTTGAACTTTAAATTTACAAAATATTCAAGCAAACCTTGAATGGTGGTGGCAGTAATCAATAGGAGGTAATTGTGGTGTTGGACATTTGGTTCTCAGCGATTTATCCGATGCATGATGCTGCCCCAAGGTCGGTTTTGCCGTGAATGCTTTCACTGTGATTCGGTACTTTATTGTATTATTTTCGGGACTTTACAGTTGACACCAAATTATCCTAATATCATGTTGCGTTTTATGAACACGTAAACGGTGTAGCAGCCGCATGTACGGCAGTCAGTCTGACCATAAAATATGGAGTGCTTTGTAGTCGAAGGAAGGTGAAATTTTAACAATACGTTAGACGTCATGAGCGGACATAACACAGGTGGCGCCGTTCTGGTGATGTGTTTGTGTGGAGGTTTGTGGGTGTGCGATGCTCTACATTTTGATATCTTAAATTGTTCCCATGAAGTTTTATCCCCGTCACTTTGCGCTCAATCCCTGGAATTGTGTCCCATTATCTATCACCTTGCATTCATTTAAACTGTACGTAGGATGTTCCACATCAGCGAATACATTTCCAACGGTCCGAAATTAACTGGCATAAAATCAACTACCTTCTGATGCCATATTCGACCACTTTCATAGATTTCCAACCTTGCCATTTTCACATTTTGACATGGAGCTTTAAGACGTTATTGAGGTACTGACATGGCCCAATACTCGTCAAGTGCCGAAATTTGCTGCCGTCAAGTGCCGGCTGCACGGCGAAAAAGACACTCGCACATCCGGCGGTCCGCGCAAACTTCGCATGTCCGGGGGGCAGATGTCTGCCCTCCCTAAGATCTCTAGAACTATGCTAGCTAGCGGCAAACGAAAAACGGTGTTGGATATCTGGTGACAGGCTCTATCGAAAGTGTTTCGGCCATTTTTTCGCTCAGGTCGATATTCAGGTCCCTGGGTCATCATAGGTCAAATTCGACCAGATCGGGTGGGACTAAGATATTGACACATATTTCAGACCTGTAACAGATCGAAACAAGCGGCGAACTGTATTCGACAGTCCTCGAAATGTGCTACCGACAACTGGCGGTGTGATTTAAGGTTAGGTCAACCGAAACTATAACCTGAGGTGAAGTTCATGAAGTAGCCTAGGGAGGGCATGTAATGTAACAATCGACACGTCTCGGCGATACAAGCACAATGACAGTAATTTCAGCCTTCTAGCTCAATACAGTGCGATATAATGCGCAGAAATGTGCCAGTGATCTCAGATGACCTCAGATGACCTTGGTGAGGTTACTGAGTAAAAATGTCAGCGGCAACATTGGCATAGCTTCCAACTATACGCCACAACCGTTGTGATGTCATTCCGAGAGCAAATATGCAACCAGGAAACATTCGTATATTTTACCATAGCCCTATAATGGGGGAAGCCATGGCCGCAACATGACCTCAGGTCAATGCTACGAAAAAAACCGATATATATGTTATGGTCCCTGATGAGATCATGACGTGTTATATGTTTGAAATCAATCGCCCAATTATTGTGGAAGTTATGCCACCTACAACTCCGAGTATAGTTGGGTCACTTCGCCTGACCTGGTGACCTGACCTGAGATGACCCAGGGTTGAAAATGTATGAGGACATGTAGAAAAGACCAATGAGCAGCTATGCGAGGTTTGGCCTTGCTAGCCCGATTAGTATGGCGGCAAGTTAGGAAAAACCGCATGGGGTAGATATCTCCTCCCCGGACGTACGCACGTTAATCAATACCAAACATTGGCTTTGTAATGCCAGAATTGTGTGGGGAAAATTCACTGTTTCATATGCATTCTTTCGTTGAACGCATCAGTGGTAGGTGGTCGCCGACGGCAGCCCGCCACCTATCGCGGATGAATGCCAGAATATAGACTCAGAAGACAATTCATAATGTAGCAATACATACATGAAGGCAATGTAACTTCAATAAATGCACTTTGCATCATATTTTGTCGAGAGTCCCATAAATCGTAACAATATTATTTGCGCACTCTAGTGACCACCAGGGCACGCTTGTTGATCACGCATATTTCGGAGTCCTGAATGGCACCAGGAACTCACCTGTTTTCTTTTTTAACTGGAGATCCCATGATGTTCGAACTACCATTGCGTGTGACACCTGACGAAAAAATATTGAATTTTGAAGAGTGGATCTAATTGTAGAATGCTCAACATATTGCATGTGGCGAGCAGCATGTTACAGATTAGTCGAAGATGAATAAATCAAACTTCATCCATGGTGCCAATTTTGCTGTCTGGATTAGAAAGTAAGTATTAAGCTGTGCATTTTAATAGATGCATAGTTTTTGAGCACTGCTTTAATTATGGAAGCCTGCCAATAGGAAACAAAAATTCCTTCGGTAGATAATGTTGTGCTTCCCATGCATTGTCATTAACCAAATATCTCAGGAATGTGATGTACATTGCCTATTCAACCACGCACAAGAACAAGGATATTGATACACAATCTTAATAAAATATGTTAGAATGCTGTGTGATGTCATGTATACTGTATTTGCATTTTAGCCTAGTCTCAACCATATTCTACCGTTCAATATCTGGCAAAATCAACTCGCTTTTGTTGCTTGATTGTACTTGTAAGTCTTACTTTTGAATGTCGCATATCATGAATATGTTTAAGCAATCAATCACTTGATTAACTGTTGTTTTCAGCAATTAGGATGCCAAACATCTTTGAAATGCATATGTGAAATTGTTCACTGTGTACATGTATGACAAACTTGCTGGCTGGAATGTTGAAATATGCCTCATGTCATGCATGATGATTATCATGAGTAAGCTTTTATCAAGTTTGCATTTATCTTTTAATAAGTTGATAACAAGTTTAAAAAACCGGCATATCTTCCAAGAACGGGCAAAAAGCCCGCCGGTCCCAATCGGACTTTCTGACCGGGATTTCTATGTTTAATTTTCCACCTCTATGTGGTTAAGCAGACGAATGCATCGTATATTTTGGTGGGACGGGGAGATGAGAACGAACCTGGGTTCCCGGCCACGTTGAAGAACATACGTGAGGCCTGGAAACCGCAGCAAATACCGAGCGATTTTGTCTGAGCGGCGAAAACAGGTCGGTAATGGCTATTTACCGGTGGTCAGTGCAGCCGACTGACTCAACGTCAGCCTACACTGCACTGTCGCCCGCCAACGCCGCAAGGCACCAGCAAACAGAACGGAACAGAACAGAACAGAACAGAACAGAACAGAACAGAACCGATCAGAACAGGACAGGGCAGAAATAAGGCAGATCAGAACAGAACAGGATATGGTAGAAAGGGACAAACGGAACAGAATGGAAGAGGACAGAACAGAAAAGAACGTATGAGAACAAAACGGGACAGAACAGAGCATAATGCATGTACTTTCTTTAAATCTGCGGTATTATACGGTAAATCATTATTCACTGCCAAAGGTGCATTATTCACTGTTTCTCTCTTGATCCAGCTATCCACACTTTTAGCATTTTCAACTCAGTCTTATCCTGTCGCAACCATCTTACGCAGTGGATTGTGTAATTGTCCAATATGACGCCAAGTATTCTCGCATCACGTATCCATTCGTTCCCCTCAATGACTTCGCTTCTGCGCTACATGACTTCTGTCCGCATGAATCGGGGAAAATGAAGAAGAAAAAACATCGCTCGTGGCTGTTGTACTCGCATCCTTCCTTTCACCTGCCGGATGCCACCAGCGAACGATCCAGCGGCGGGAGCTCAGACCAAGTCCCCAATGGGTGTCGGTAGGAGAGCGGACGGGCAGATCCAATCTGGCAGTGGCCGCCGCTCTCCGGCCGCCGAGCAGCCGTGTTTTTTGTTGTGTCGCTCCGGAGCCGGCGGCGCCTGAGTCGGCCGCGTCCGGGCGGCCGGCGCAGGTGGCCGGCGCTTTGTCGCCGGCCGCGCGTCGCGCCGGCTCGTTTTCTCGGCGCATTCACGTTTGATTGAGTCCTTACACCGTCGACGGCATTCAGGCCACACTGGGCGGACGGCCGGGAGTGGTACCCCACTTACGCGGCCGGAGCGAATACCTCGGCATTGGCCGGACAAAGCCGGCCGCCGGGGAGCCGCCGGGGAGCCGCCGCGTCTGCGGCGTGTGGAGACGGGCGGCAGATGTGCGCCGACGGCCGGACGCCGCTCGGTCGCCGCCGCGGGAGATGGCTACACAGTCCCGCCCGATACGAGGGGTGAACGGTGCGGCACGCGTTGCTAGGCTGGGAGCGGTGCTCAGTGACGGCGAAGTGAAATAATATCACTATCCATTTCAATCTTGTGCTGATATCTGCACAGCATGGCAATATCATCGATTTGGATCAGTTTTTGCCAGTATTTCAATTAGGAAAACACGCATGACGTCCTAAGTCATGCATACAACTATAGAGCTATTCATCATAAGCTTCAAGCAGGTTCCCCTCATTGGACTAATTAATATCCTCCGCCACTCAATACATTGTTTGTCTTCAATTCTGGATCCATCAGTGTCAAGTCAATGCATCGTGTAATCCCCAAAACCCCAACAATATAACTGCACGATGTCGTCCCCAGTACACTAACAGTATAATTGTGTTATGTCCTCCCCAATAGCCCAACAGTATAATTGTGTTATGTCCTCCCCAATAGTCCAACAGTATAATTGTGTTATGTCCTCCACAATAGCCCAACAGTATAATTGTGTTATGTCCTCCACAATAGCCGAACAGTATAATTGTGTTATGTCATCCCCAATAGCCGAACAGTATAATTGTGTTATGTCATCCCCAATAGCCGAACAGTCTAACTGTGTTATGTCCTCCCAGTATCCTCACATTCCTAAGCATTAATCCCACCTCGCCTTCGTCTCACCGGTGTAAATGTCTAGAAGGCTCGACGATTCTTGAATAGCGCACATGCCACGCGACTGTTGTGAGCTGCAGTCTGCAAACCCAGGACCATAGCAAGGACCTAGCTGCAGTCTGAGTGGATCTGCTGCAGTCCGCAGAGCAGGTCAAAGGAAGCTCCTGTAATCTGAAGAAGCGTCCATTGTCTGAAGGAATTATCCTGCAGTACTAAGGAAGTTCCTGTAATATAGCAGGGCTCAACGGCAGCCTGAAGAGCACCTTCAAGCATGGGTGTAACCACGCATTCGAAATTGGGAGGGGGGCAAATCCGGGATGCGTTAAATTTGAACAGGATAGAGGCCCGCCTCCCCTCTCCTCCCCTACCAGATAAAAAGTCCTTGGATTTCAGCCACTTATTTTTCAATGTCACTTTCAGACACTTTAATTGAATGTTCAATATACATCAAGTTTTCGGATTTACCATTTTCAAGTTATATTTCTGGGACTAAAAATTCCACCTAAATTTGCAACTTTCATTACTTATCACTACTTATGAACATCTAGCTTTATGTCGTATGTGCGTGACCCGATTTCACGATCACCATAGAGTACCCTCTTGTGGCAAGAAAAACATAAAATATTTGACAACGGTTTTATGGAAGCGAATATGGACATGCAATTACCTTTCCCCTGCTTTCCTGTTTAGGACACATTTCGTTCCAACTAGGGCGGATAAAGGGTCTGGCACTGAGGGTATGTACCCCCCCCCCCCCCCACGTGGAAGATGGCGTCCCTCAGGCCGGGAAAAGGCGTCACTCTGAAAATGTTCAAGTGTACCCGCTCGATTGTTTCTTCAGCCGGAGGTGCACCTATGAAAAAAGAAGGCACCCCTGGGAAGGAAATGCGCCCTGAGGCTGAGCCTTCTGCAAAGGCTGAGTGCAACCCGTCTCTTCGAATTTTGCAGCTCGAGGCGCCCCCTCGAAGTTTGCAGCCAGAGGCTTCCAGGTGCTTTCGCAATGGCGCCGCTCCAGAGAAATGTCGCCCCTCGAGACAAGTGCCCCAATGACAATTCCAGGATCTATCCCTGATTAAAACATTGCCCTCTCCCGGTTATGAACTCTGGTTAGTTGTGAATTGTGAATTGTGAATGTGAATTAAAATTGTGCTCATTCACGTGTAGTTTCTGTTGCAAATTTGACAACCTCTGTTCAACCGTTAAGAAGCAACCAGACAATTTTAGACCAAAAAAAGTTATATATTTTATATGTCCAGAACAGCAAGGTGGCAGTGTAAATTAAAAACCAGCGACGGGAATACCGTCCGAACAGGTTATAACGGATTTCTTGGGGAGCCCATAGTCATATAGGATGTGAGTGATTGCTATCACAACGGCTGCAAACAAAAATATATTTAACCTTCCTATTCATATTACACTCAATCATTGTACAGACGCCGGAACTTCGACACCTTCGAAATTATTCCGATATCTCAACATTATGATACCTTACGGCAAGCCACGTACAATGACACCCACATAATTCAAATTGAAGCCATAGCCACAAATCGCGATGACTCTCAAAATTGAACGAACCTTTGACCTTGAGGCTTGATCTGACATGTCCCGGGTTGAAATTTTACTCGCGGGATGTCCACAGGCTATCTCTTGATACCATGCATGGGTAGCTTTCGGAGAAAACGAAGAAACGCAGGGCCGCCGAATAAATGAGTTCGACCTTTCACTTTAAAAAGTAACGTGATTCCTGAACAGTTTGTTAAAATACATCACGGCATGTCGAATGACTCCACTTGATGAAAATTGAAGACATAGTGATGAGGCGCGAGGACTTCGAACAATTTAAGTTAGCCTTCGGTCTTGTGGCTTGACATTGACATGTCCCGGTTTGAAATGTGACTTGAGGTGCACCATGGCAATTGCTCGGTACCAGACGTGGATACGCTAGGACGAAGAAAGAAGTGCAAGATGATCAAAGACATCGGTTTGACCATTGGCCTTAGAAATTAGTTCACATTTGGTAACATTATAATACGGCACAAGCCACGTCGAATGACACCCACTTGGTGCAAATTAAACCCAAAGCGACGAATCGTGATGACAGCACAGACTGAATCAAACTTTTAACCTTGCCATGTCCCGGTTTTAAATGTTACTGGAGTGCTCACCAATGGTTATTGCTTGATACCAGATGTGGATAGTTTTGAGGGAAAACGAAATAATAGGCGACTGAAGGATCATATCACTAAAGGTCATATAAAAAAGATACAGATGCTGTGAAGCAGAAAACCAGAGCAGCAAAGCGAGCAGAAGAATTGTATTTTGCTAGGAACTATAATGGGGGCAGCAAAAAGTTATTTCGCAAAAAAATTAGAAAATTGCGGCGATGATACTCAGGAGGCTGAGGCTTCGGGGAACACGGAAAAAATGAGGGGGACAAATCACCACTTTTCAGAAAGTTGGGGAGCATGTCCCCTATGCATTCAGACATTTTAGAGGAGCTTACTATTGTCAAGCGGCCTTGAAGTGCAAGCGTGCGCGCTCAATCGTGACCTTATAGTGCATTGAGGGCAAGCATTGAGAACTGAGAACGCATTACCGCAGCACCCATCGAAGAACGGACAGCCCTGGAGTCACGCCAAGGAGCATCAACTTTCGAAGTTATCAATATTTCACTCAGTGAACATTCGTCTCGATTGCATCTGCACAATGCGTCGTGTTGAATTTGAGCGGTCGGATGACCTGACCCGCCCCGGGATGGGAGCGATGTGTGAAGTGGCGAGGTCGGATCCTCACATCGCCCAAGACCATCTCAGCAGGCACTAACCATCGGTAGCACCCAGACAGACATTACTTGGTATCCCTAGCAGCCCATCCCGAGCAGGCAGTGCTGATGTTTCGGCTGGGTGAGGCACTATATTGCGCACATAATAGCATCCTCGATTCCGACCCGTAACTAGAGAGCCAGTACACCAATCATGGACATGAATGAAGTCATTCGTTTATTTCAAAAGTCCAATGGCACCTGGACAGCTCCGCAACTGTTCAACTCGGTCAGCGTGCGTGGATGTCATCTTGTAGTAGGCAGTGCACGCAAGAGCCCTGTTCGACAAGTATCTAAACGGTGCAGTCGGTGCAGTCGGAACTATGACGTCACCCAGAACATAATTTTGTGCCTGCAGTCGACAAATGTGACAGATGTAAGACATTTGTGGTGCAATTGCGGGCGCGGTGTTTAATCCCTGGCTAAAATCGTGCTGGGTCGGCCCACTTTCATCTGTATTTTGTACGATTTGTAGCTTTATGGTTGCGGGGCATGGCTCCAGCTTAATCATGATTTAGAACCTTTGGCTATAACTTAGGCGGATGAAGAGGATTAAGGTCAGCTGCTTCCTGCCTTCGTTCAGATTTTGAATGATGCATTTGGAAACATGGGTGAACAATTAGTTTGGGCGACGGGTGAAGATGGGTGGGTGATGGATAGTTATGCACAGTTAATATATACGTGTTGTTTTCTGCATGGATGTCGGACACGGGCGTCCGAGGAAGACAAATAAGAGGAGTTACCGCGTCACCGTGGCACCTGACGTCTTCAATTCAGGCATCTAACATTTGCTCATAAACATTAGGTAAGTTTGCACTTTCAGGTAATTTGAATTCATTAAATTTCTGTTATTCAATGCAAGTTTTATATTTGCGACTAGCATGTGACTACTCATCTCCTCTGCAAATACATACTTTTCAGTTGGCAGGAAAACTAATTCCAACAAGACAAGTTGAACTTGTGAGCACTGCAAGGTCATTAGACTCATCAGTGGACTAGGTAACTTATAAGACTTTCCATAATGCCATAAGACTTTCCACTAATATGTGGAAAGTCTTATGGCATTATATATGTACTCACTGAAGTATAGGAGGTTAAGGAGTGATGTGACTGAAATGTACAACATTATTAAAGGGCTAGATCAGGTCAATCTGAATGACCCTCTTCTATTTAGCCTATGGGGGTCATCAATCCATGTTGGTTGGTTCTTGGTTTTACGACACATCGACCGTTGAGTCATGTAGTGTCGCCAATCTCTCACGCCGATTGGTCGCGGGCGAAGAGTAGCGACAGGTGAGACACGAACCCACAACCTTTCGATCGTGAGACGAGTAACTTACCCCCAGACATTGTTTACTGTTTTAATTAGTGGTGGTTGACATCAAATTTTATGTTAGTGTGTATGGTCCAGGCCCCTTTAAGCAGGCAATGGTGGAGTTTGAAAATTATTGGTAGGGTACTTGGTCCACATGTATGTTGTGCAGGATTCCGTGAATAGGGATTGATAGGTATGGTAAGCATGGATGCTGTGTGGGACATGGGTGGATAGGTAAAGATGGATGGCTGTGTGAGATGTTAGTGGATGATTTCTTGGGAATTTGTGATGTGATGTTGGTTGGGGCGATTTGTGTCTTTTTGTTCATGTTTATGGTATCGTCCCATTACAGGCTTAACCTAGATGGGTCATTGTGGCTCTTATAAAGTCTGAATGTTTTATGACTTGATAACTGAAGGGGCTTGGGTTTCGGTGATGTAGCAAAACATTATGGAAAAGAGGGAAAAAGTAACATAACCTAGCCTAGAGGTTGGGAGCCGCTAGAAATTGCAAAATGCTAGAGGAAAAATATTGTTAAAATGGGAAATTTTCCCACTACCTTTGTCTAAAAATACAACTTAAAAAGCATAACCAAACCTAGCCTAATTTGATTTGGAAGAAATTAAATAATTTGTATTGTGAAAAATTCCACCAAAATGTGAAAATCTTCCAACCTTAAAATAAAAGTTTAGCCTAATCTAACAAAACCTAACCACTTTGTTTGCTTCATGGTGGTAACTCATGGTGGTACTTATGTGTAAAACTTGCATTTTGGATACCTTAAGGTGCAATAATACTAATGACTGGAAGGGATCTACTCAGAAACCAGGGGTGTCACTCTGCATGCACTATTTCAGAATACCTGTGTGCATCCTCTGCTCAGCAGGTTTTTTTTCCGGCTGAATTCAGAATATTGTTATTGAAATTATTTAAATTATTTTTCCTGTAGAGTGCCACCCTACATCACCCTTACACTTTAGCACAATGGGCATGTTGTGATGGTTGCCTGTATTGTATGGTTGATGGAATACCTAATCATTATCACAAAAGGAGTCAACAGCTTCAGATTAAAGCTTAAACAGTGAAACACTGAAGTTTAAACAGTGCATATCTTGCTCATATTTAGTTTCTGAAGAAACAGTAGGTGCTGATGCTAGGAAAGCTTCAGCAAGTCAAGTCCATGACATTTACCAAAAACCCCAAACATTCTATTACTACTGCAGTGTTTGTCGCTAAGGGGGACATGCAGCGTTTTTTTACCACCCCCCGTCTCCTGTCGTGACATGTACGTAACATATATCAAAGCTATTTTGCCTGAAAACACCAGACCATTAGCCCTGCAGAAAATGTCTTCATTTCGTATTTTCAGAAAACTACTCTTAATTTACATTTCTTAATATTTTCTGTTCATTGCACTTCGTTTTTTTATATCCATAGTATTGGGGCACCAGGTGTCATGGGTTGGCACACCTTCGTTTGTACTACCTGGTGTACCTGATGCACCTCTGGTTGTATGCTAGATGAGAGCCTTGTACTTCTGGCTTTGGACAGGACAATAACAGTTTGTAGGTGCCATATTTCCAGAAATGAAATCCTGAGCCAATGGTACCATTTCCACATTAACAATTGTCAGACCAGATCTACATCCTTTGTGTTAAAAGCTAACATAAATGCATAGAAGGCCATACAACAATTTGCAATAAAAAACATATGCATGATGCTTTGTGGTGTGATTTGAATGAGTTCCCTGTATATTTTATTGGGAAATAACAAATTTTCCAGATATATGCAATTTAAATTAAAGTACCTATGTGTCTAAGTAGTCAGTTCACCAACAAAATGCTAAATGAACTGAAGTACTATCCAAAACCACAAAAAAACATGGGCACCAATGATTAGTTGGTTATTTAAGTTTTAGGCACATCAACCAGGTTTGGTCATTTCACACCCATGTATAACAATGAAGATGCATGTTATTCCCTCTTTCTCCACCTAAAGATGGGAAAGGTGTGGGGCTGAACATATGACTTTATGACCATGTAAACCACGTAAACGACGCAAACGAAGCAAACAACAGCACGTGCGTTAAAGAAACGTACGTGTGATCAGCTCGTTTAACCGCGGGAAAACCTCAGCACGAGACGCAAGCAGCAACAGAAGCAAGACGACTTTGCTGTCCACATCCATGGGCGATATGGCTTTCATCAGGTCTTCAGTCAGTTGAATCCGATTCGCAGTTTATGGTTTCCCCACCAACGTGGCACTTTCGACGTTGGAACTTTCACGTTGGAACGTAAATGTCCAGTGTTTGTGTCTGAGTGTTTGCATAACTGTACATAACGCGCGTTCCTCTCAGACCATTATGCACGTAACTAAGCAGCAAAGTTGTCAACTGTTGCACGCTGGTGCAGCAAACGTGACATTGTCACACTCAGTGGCTCCGTCACAGGAAATGCAGCCGCTGCACACCATGCAGTAGTTCCCCGTCACACGGAGACAATGATTGGCTGACATCCGACACTGATGTGACGCGGGACTGATCCGCGGGGAGGATCGTCGCTCTTGAAATGAAGTTCAATGTTTCTCCGTCGCAGCTGAAGTCAGTTCACAATGACAAGCTAAGACCGCAGTATTTTATACAAATGGACAACAGCCAGATAGCTATTAAAGATACTTATGGACATCGTTTCAATAGCTCCCATGACGGAGGCGGAACGTAGTTCCGTGTGGCTCCTTGTTCCGACGACGATCCCTGCAGTTTGAAAGTCAGTTTGAACCCTACATACACTTGAAACAATACGGTCCACCCCACGGAGGCCAGCATCCCAGCATTGACGAATTGGGGACAGCTGGGTGTCGCTGGACGGCTCATTATCTGGGATCAGGCCTACTCCTATGTTCTCCATGATTCATCACTATTTACAAGCTTCTGCTGTCGTTATGGATTAGATTTGTGCGAGGTGCGGAGAGCGGCCGGCTTTTTGTCCGCGCTTTTTGTGCCTCCGTCGTCGCATTCAAGATGCGCAGCTTATGTCGATTGAATGATGTTTCCTGTGTGAAGACCCAAAAGCGTACAAAAAACGCATCCATCTAGTGTGATTTCACCCTGGAGAGTATGTGGTTTCACCTCCTAATTTGACGGCAGCATGCCCTCTCGGGTGAAGCATATCCATGCGTCAGCGGAACAAAGGTATCCTCCAAGGACATTGGCTATTACTACTGCAGTGTTTGTCGCTAAGGGGGACATGCAGCGTTATTTTACCACCTCTCCCCGTCTCCATGTCATGACATATACGTAGCATATATCTAAGCTATTTTACCTGAAAACACCAGACCAGGCCATGCCGAAAACGTCTTCATTTCGTATTTTCATCTACATCATGCCTCACCACGAGCGTGATAACGCCTCATTCCTCACACAGGAAATCACATTGTTGCATCATGTTCTCACAGCAAAACAAATGAAAGGGTAAAACGAATAAGACGACTTCGAAAGGCGGCAGGGAAGCATATTTTTATTCTCGGAAATATATCCAGAATTTAGCACACACAGAACGGCATGTACTCCGCGCTTCCGGCTGGTGCAGAGGCACGTGCCCAATGGTGACGCCGCATGACATTCAACTTCCAATAAAACACCAACAACACGCGCGGTATCGTGTCGTCCTTTGGTCGCCGTAGGCCACTGCGTGCGCCACCGCGTGCGCCACAGCGCGAGCCACCGCGTGCGCCACCGCCTGCGCCACCGTGCGAGCCGCCGCGTGCGCCACCGCGTCCAGTACGGGTCGGCCATCAGCTGCCGGCCAATACCGCATCGCTGGCGAGATGACATCGCGCATGGTCAGGCGCTGCGCCGCGCTGGCCGCCGCGCGACGGTCGCGGCGCAGCCGCCAGGGGGCGCGGCAGCGGCGCAGCTCCCATGCCCCCGCACACCATTACGGCGACCTAATTGAATCCTTTCTCACCGGCCGGCGTGAATCGTCGCTCCTACCTGCGCCAAAACCGTCCGTCACGGCTGCGTCAAAAGCGCCGCAACGCGCCGCGTTGTAATTACGGTTGCGGCGCGACTGATACGCTTATCGGCACCGCGGCCCGCGCGGCGGCGCTTCTGTTGGGCGGGAATTGGCCGGACCGCCGACCCTGATTGGCTACTGAATGGTGTGCTAGTGCTCTACCACAGGCGATGTAGGACAGAACCAGGGGAGCAACCAGATTCGTGCGGTTGTAGCAGAGTCCGCAGCCGTGAAAACTCATTGGTTTAACATGGGCGAGAAAATGTCCTTTTGTAGATGGTCCAGTACAACAATACTATTACTGTTCTTCTGGCATTTACAGCACTGTATGTACCATTTGTACGTGTACCAAGAAGTGTAATATTTCAATATGCTTGTTATTCTCATGAGGATTGTTTATTCGTTATTTATTGATCTTCTAGAGGCCTCATTGTTTTGTACCACAGTACAATCATCAGCACAAAACCAGTAAATGTCGTTATTTCACATTTCCTAGGGATGTAAAGGCGAACACAAATTGGCTGAAGGTTATCTGGTTAGAGACCAGTTATTTTATATGAAACACTTGCTGGAAGAGCGCATAACTTCCAGTACTGCTGTACTTAAAGGCATTCACAGCACACGTTTTTTTTAATGATGTTAATTCCATGAAGAAAGCAGGACATATGTTTTGTTAGCTTCAGTTATATCAGTTTTTATTCTGCGAAAATTTTGGACATTATTTTTTTAATTTTAATTTTTGCGTGACCAATACATTCTTCTGTAACTGCTTACATTTCAGGAGGCAGGCAATAAAGGAGCTTTGAGTTGGGTAACATTCCAAGAATAATTACATCAGGAATGAAGATGGAGCATAAATTAACCTAACCTAGCTGAACCTCTTGTCAGAAGAAATCATCTTAAAAGCTAATTGGCTAAATGGCAGCCAAGGTACCCTAAAGCCCAAATCATGTTGAAAATGTTTTTTTAATGGTATTGTAGCTTAAAGCAGCCATGACAAGCTTTGCACACATTTCACCTTTATGAAGCACACGAAAGGTTAAGCTAAGCAGGGTAGCCTGTATTCTGGGTAAATTTTCAATATTATCCGCACCAAATGGACCTTGTCCTGGCAGACATCGTTGCGATGTTATTTCATCATTAATCAAATTTGACGATGTATAGCGGCAGTGTCAGTTGATCAGAAATACCTACATTGAAACGAGCGATCAATTCTGAAGGCGTTCCAGGGGGCATTTTTAGTTCCTACCATCCTTTGATCAAAATATTCAAGTTCACATGCGACCACATCATGCTTCCGGGGTTCACCATACTTAAGGTATATGGAAATCAGCATACGTGACAACCTTAGAACAAAATTGACGATTACTCACGACCATTATACTGGAGTCTAAGTGGTATCAGCTAATACAGAGATCATGAATGTATCCATCACAGGTGGGGCAAAATCTCTAGATAGCATACTTTCTTTGTTTTTCACAATTATCTTCAAGATTTTGCATCTAGCGGCCGCGGCCACCATGCGACCCAATGGCATGCTTACAGTTCGAACATCCGCCGCTAGGTGCAAACGAAGCGCCACCAGTAGCGTGGCCGCCCACGTCCCCTATCGTACTAAATATGTGCCAAACAAGGTTATATATATACCTGATATTTCTGACATGCTCACCTGACATGCACAACAGGAGATAATTGCGCCACAACTCACAAGTAGGATATTCAAATACCAACTGGTTCGTTTGGTTGTCACATATTAGAATATAGGCTTGGGAATATAAAATAGTTTAATTCAGATTATGGGGAAAAAAACTATTTGGCACAGTTTTCTGCTCACTTCTAACAAACAATGCACTCTTGTTGTTAATGCAGAAAAAGCTTCTACTACTGCCCCATGGGCTAAAGGCCCTGAGCCGAAAGAGCTTGAACGTCTATCTCCATACATTAAGCGGAGCTGTGCCACACACGTAGCAGAAATGCCATTCATGATAATTTTGAAGTAGTGAGATTTAAACGCTTCCAAAGAAAAAAACCCTGAAATTATCAATAAATTAATGTGAAATAGACCAAGCAATTTGGAACCGGGATCATTAAAATATACTCAGCGTTACTGTTAGTATTCGGGTACATGGCGTCCTTCAAAACTATGATTTCTGCCCCATGTTAAGTCAACGGGTTTTCGCGACGGGAGAATCGCCTACGACCGACAATCAGCTGTTGCGGGCCTGCTTGCCGAACCGTATCTAGACGAGCCGTGGAGCAGAACCACCCAAATGGCCTGTCCATGTTGGTATTGTCTGCTCTGCAGCTATAACTAAACGTGTGCGAATGTATTTCGTACATACAACAAAAAAGGTGGTGGGCACCGCTAACCGAGAGGTTAGCTTCCCTAACCGCTAATCCGCTAATTAAAAAAGTTAACTTCGCTAAAGCAAAACCGCTAAACTGCGATAAAAAATTAGCGGAAGCGAACGCGAACCGCTAACCGCTACCTTGTATCACATGAATTGAGCTTCGGTTTGGTTCTTTGGCTCTAAAATGATGAAAAATACAACTAATTGTACAATTGTGTCATTGTAAAAATGTATGGACACATCCCGTCTCGGGACGGGATGGGTTAATACATTTTTAGTAAACCGCTTTTTTAGTAAGAATGTTTATAAAAAAACGCTCCCAATAAAAAATGTAAAAAGTTCAAACCCCCTCCCCAGGTTTTTCGCGGATAGTGAACGAACGGCGCGCTGCAGCAGGCCAAAATTAGGCATGCCTTTTCCCACATCAACTTGGCATGCCGTTTCACAATTTTGAAGTCAGGTCACTTATGGTCAACGAGTTTGTCAAGGTCAAGTGAGGTCACCCCCAAAGAAGTTCAACCAGTCGTAGCGCTTTAACGGACACAGACATCTTAATGAAACTCTCAGCGTTTGCTTATCTTTAGGGATGCAACAAAACGTACCAGAGGAATGTTTCATTTTTTCCAGTTTTTGACTACATATAAATTTTGCATATTTGCTTATTGCACTTCAAATCGAAGATTCTGGCTAAAGTAAGCATTTTATAGTAGTGCTACTTGACTTCCAACAACGTTTCTTCGGTCTGCTTTGCCCATTTGAAGAGGAAAAGTTAAGAAAACTTGGAAACTCAAAATTTTGGAATTTTGAAAAATAAGATAAAATTTGTATTTTTTGGAGGCCAAAAATTTGTTTGGCCCTGGTCGATTTCGCTGTCTTTTCTGATACCAAACAATTTTTATCTCTCAAATATCCCCAAAATGAAATCCCAGAGCCAAAAGCCTAATGTAAGTCGTGAAAAGTCGTGAAAATATATCCCCCTAGTGACGTCACTTTGGGGGGGAGTGTTTTGAGGGTGGATCCAGACCCTACCCGTCGAGCGCTTATCGATGACACTTCTTTCGTTTTCATGCCACTCTTAGTTTGGATTTTAGAGGGGGTTGCTATCCACCCCACCCCCCGAGACGGGGTGTGAGGATCTTACCGGAGAGACGGCGCGGGTTAACTTGTAATACCTCAATAACAATACAAATTGCATTCACTCTGGTTGGGCCTTCTCCATCGCCTCGACGTGATGCTGATACATCAGCATCAGCCTGTCGAAGTTGCCATCTGACGGGGTAGCTCTCTTGGCCCTAAATATACCTCTGCCTCTAGAGAATATGGGCTATAATTGCAAGATTATGCATATATATATATATATATATATATATATATATATATATATATATATATATATATATACACCCACATATATATATATATATATATATATATATATATATATATATATATATATATATATATATATATATACGGAAGGAACGCAAAGCAACAAAAACCGCCACCACGCATACATACAACACAAACACAAGTGTGCACGTTAACGTAGGTCGTGCTAATATTGACAACACGTGATTTGATCTCATTTCAGAATTTCACCACCTCCGAGAGTTAAATATCTACAGAGAGTGGTAACTAAAGCAGGCTCATAGCTCACTAGGCAAGTCATTAAACACTTCTTTCTGCAAGCATGTCAACAGTGTCAGCTGCAAGCAATTCGGACAGTATCCTCTTGAGTTTTCCAAAACATTGGCATCCGGGAAAAACACCCGATTGCTTTCCTAGAGCGTGGTAGATCCGGCCGTTCCCCAGGCACCCACACGCGCTCCGCAGGTCCAGGCCCGCGGGCGTATGCACCGTGGAAAGTCACTTCGGTGGCAGCCCGGCCGCCGCAGGCGCATTGCAATCACGAGACACCCACGGCTCCGTCGCATATTGCATTTTCGAACTGCCCCCGCCGCCCGGGCCGCACCGGGCGGCCAAAAACCGGCGGCCGCCGGAACGCCCCCGGCGCGCCACCAAACGCCGCTGCGGCTCGGCCCGTGCGAAACGAAACGCCCGGCCGGCCGGCGTGCCGACACGAACCTCCGCGTCGCCACGGCCGCCGCGCCGCCGCCGCTCCCAACAGCGCCCGAGGCGGACGCGCCGGCCGGCCGCGACTCCAGCCAATCGGCGTCCAGCAGAGGGTCAAAGGGACAAGGCGCCTTATCGGGTCGTGAATCAGCGTCGACCGGCCGTCGGCGCGAGGCGGCGGCGCGGCGTCGCGGCTGCGGCCGACACGGTCACCGCCAGCGGCCATGTATTTACGACAAGGGCGTAATTGAAACGACCCGCGCCGCTCGCACGCCTCTATGCATGCATGAGGCCGGTCGTTGGGCCGGCTCTTTGCCCGGTAATTTGATGGCCCCCCTCTGCGCGATCAACGTGTGGATGGAGAGCAGAATGCGTCCCGAGACGGACAGCGATGGATTGATGCGGTACGAGATCGGGCTTCTCGGCGTACGACTGCATGGCATGCACAGCCCGATAACGATGCACCTACTTGTGCGCTACGATCGCTCACGGTGAAAGTGAACAATCTTCCACGGGTATTGCTCTCTCTCCCTCAGCCTACTGAGGTCGAGTGCATGGGTGTACAACACACTTCATTGGCATTCATGGTCAACTACACATTCGCATTCTGCTTTGCATACACGTCTACGTGTGTGTATACCATCACATGCACTTTGGTACAAGCTATCGAGTTACAACGCGAATGTGGTTCAATTCCGCGGTAAAATTTGAGAGTGTGCTAGGCCTGGCCCATGTTTACAGTGTTATTCACATGAACGTTGGGACAGAGCACGGGACAGAAGCGACATGTTAATACTGCGGAAATGTCAGCAGAAAATAGCGCATATTTGGAGACATATATGAATCGTTAATCAAAGGTACTGTATTAACATGCTAGTTGTTGATACAAATACATCCTAAATATCCAGGCTGCGGGCGATGCAGCTGACATTAAGTACCTCCCTCCCGCTTCAGGGTGGTGTCGTGCCGGCCTCGACACTGCACGAAACGTAAATGGTATCAAGCAATTGCGTGGCAATCTATCTACGAAATTTAGCATCCTATGTGCATCTCTTGAAGCGAACACTGAAAGCCTTTATCTACACATGATGTCCAACTGAAACTTAATTTGGACTCACTGAACAAGAGGAAGCATGGCGCTCCACTTCTCGGTGAGCCTTACTTGTTGACCTTATGAGCGCCACATGAAATTAATCGGCTTAAAAGTGGCCTTCGACTCGCAGTTTTGAACGACAAACGTTTGCTTAGCCCTTGATAATTTGCGTCTACCCTTAAGCAAGTTGAGGATCCGGGACGTTCCACGTATGAAACATGTCCTTTTTCCATGATATCATTCAGAACGGCTTCCTCTCCGGGAAATTATCAACTCTGTTTTGCGAAAAGAAGAACGCAGTTATTAGCAAACTCATTTCATGTGAGGCACAGGAAGAAAGATATCATCTCTGACTTCGTCTGCTCGATAATTTATACCTCCAAAACCAGGATTCAAAACCATAAATTCCGGCCACTTTACGACGCCTTAATGGACGCAGCTAGGAAGTACTTGCGACGTTTTAATTCCATTCGAAAACAAGAATAGTCTTGAGTGGATCCGCCTGAATTGGCTTACCCAGGCTGTCACCTAACAGGCTAGGTGACCTGGCGGCACAGTAAACTGTATTGTCACGCCTAGCAAGTGAGGAGTCACGACTAGCACGCCTGATGTCAAGCTTAACAGGTCAGACGTGATGCCCAGAAAGTCAGATGTTACGCTAGCAAGCCAGATGTCACGACTAGCAAGTCACGTCGTAACTACAAGCCAGATGACACGCCAACCAGAGCACCCTAACAAGCCAGTTGACGTCTCCGAAGCCGAAGCTGGAGAACTGAAGGTTCCCGGTGACTCCGGGGTCCTGAGAGCGGCCTCGGGAGAGTTGAGATGGTGAGTCGGCGGGCGGAGACTAATCTGCCACTTCTGTCTGATCCTGCCTAGACCGGACTCTGCTCCCGTTCGCTTCCGCGGCTCGTTTCTTCTGCACCCATTGATTTTGGAGAGCGGGTCCCGCCTCGTCAGGAACGACACATCGCGAGAGGACCAAGGCGAGAGGCATATCGCGAAAGATATACCGCGAGACACACCGCGAAAGACAAGGCAAATGACACACCGCGAGACACACACTGCGAGAGACCCAAAGCCAGACACGAGAGACGAAAGGCGATAGACACACTGCGGGAGACATGACGAGAGACAGATCGCGAAAGATAAATAGCGAGAGACAAGGCGAGGAACACTGCGAGACACCGCGAGAGACAAGAAGCGATAGACACGCCGCGAGAGACCCGAGATGCAAATTGCGAGAGACAAGGCGAGAGACACACCGCGAGACACGCCGCGAGAGGCACGCAGCAAGAGACATGTGGCGAAAGACACAAGATGACAGAGCTCCACGCCAACTCGCCAGCGAGTTGCACGCAGCTGGCCGGCTGGCCAGCTGGCCACAGTCCAAGCTGTCCAGCGGCAGTAAAGGAAGACAAATGGGCGGACCTCCCACTCTTCCAATCTCAACACAACGGTGCCATTGAGCACAAGACAAAGCGGTGCCCCGATCACTCAAATGCACCAGTGCAGAAAATGTTCTATGACATTGCGTAATGATCTCTCGTGCAATATTCCATCATGGTTCTTACAAACAAATATACAGATATTCTAGTTCTTGTACCAATTCCTTCTAGGTTCAACTTTCTTCTAAGTAGCATTAAGCCTCAGAGCAGTAATTCCAATTCGTGGATATCATATGCATTTGAGCGCGAGATGCATGTATTGACTGCGGTGATAGTGCCACAGGTCGTGGTGTCACAGGTCGTAACGTAACAGGTCATTGTATCACAGGTCGTAGTGTCACAGGCCGTAGAGCCACATGTCGTTGTATCACAGGTCGTGGTGTCACAAGCCGCAGTGCAACAGGCCATTGTATCACAGCTCGTAGTGTCACAGCTCGTAGTGCCACGGATCGTTGTGCCACAGTCCGTAGTCTCGTGGTTGCGGCGCACTACACCCGCCGCGCCCCTCTCCCCCTCTAACCAACGTTGAATAACCGCACGCACACTATTTTAATCCACGTCAGATTTGCACCGACAGCAATCCATTAATCCCAGGCACACGCCACGGTTGATAATTTCATGGCATTAACGGGCTAGCTGGCATGGGGAGCGCACGCGCCCAGCCCTTCCAGCACGTGTGTCTGTCCGGTTATCCCCTGCCTCGGCCCCGGCCTGTCACACTGACCGATGGTGGCGGCTTATCTCCGCCCTGACCTACCTCACAGGCCAACAACGCCAATCAACTTCCCATAAAAGGGTGCGAATAATTGCCGGAGGCGGGCAGAGCAGGGCGGCGCTGGTGCGGCCGCCCGACCGTGTATCCGGTCGTCGCCGGCAGTCACACCTGGCAGTCCGCACTCCGGCCAGCTGGACACGGCGAACTCGGCGGCGTGGGGACGGCAGCGACCAGCCCACACCGCCGAGTAGGGCGCGATGCGAGCTGCCGGGGCCCCGATGCGAGTATTCTGGGCCCGACACAAGTTTTCGGGATCTCATATTCTAGGAAGCTGGTCGCTGTTCCGGATCTATTGTCCGGTCCTGGGTTGATCTTTCGGACTCCCGTTATTTTTTTGTTCAGGGCCCCGACTATTTCGTGGTCCAGGCGTGAATCTTTTGACCCCCGACGCGATTCGACAACCCTCAGCGAAAGGAAATTTCCATTTCACCTCCCCTTCGGTACGCCACCGATCTATATAAAGCAAAAACCTTGCAATTGCCGTTATCAATAAATATGATATCTTGCGCTGTTTGTTGTACGAGGATCTCACCGGGGTCTCGAATTTTAACAGGGGAGGGCTGAGCCGTCGGCTTCTCCCCACCTCCCGGTGCGAGCCAGTCGGCGGCCATGACACTTCCGACGGCAACGGGCCTGGCTCCTGCCACAACCCGAAGGTCACGCACTAACTGGAGAATATAACAGCAACCCAATGGTGGGTGTGCACCGGCACCGCAAAACTACAAACTATGGCCGAACAGTACTCACCGGATGAAATCCTGCAGTGTGGAGGAGAACGGAACACATTCCCCTCGGCGGCTCCATGTTTACGTGGGGCCGGACGGTCCACGCGTCGAACATGGCGCGCATTTCCATCATAAGTACGTTCCGGTGGTCAATCCATGGTCTGGTGGTCACTCCATACACCGCTTAACCGGCAACAGTCCAAGCTCAACCACACAACACAGTTCTCGACTGTGGAATTCCTTAATTACACCATGGCATTCGCAAGCGATCCCCGTGCATAACGAACCGAAGAAAGCCCTGCTTACCAACTTGCTCGCCTTCCCGCATGATTCCGGCGTCCGACGCTCGTCTTTCATCGCAGTCTCGCGCGCAGAATCGCCCGCGGGCATGGCATGATCGGCTGGCGCAGCTGTTGTCTCTAGTTATCTTGGGCGCAGCTCACCTTTAACCCCGGAGCACGTTGTCGTCACGTCATTGTTGGGACGTCAGCCGAGAAGTGGGGATGAGGCAGCGGTCCATCCGTCAGAAGTGAAGTTCCTTGCATTACATGTCCAATGATTAACGTGCCTTGTACACACTGTACACATATTTCGTCTTGAAGGGTGAATAAAATCCATAGCTCATCTCATATAGCATTGTATTCCTACCCATACTAAACGTAATTTTGAGAGACCTGAACCTTCTGATCAATCGGATCAAAGTTAGTCCACATCCTGGACTAACTTAGCAATGTTGTGGACAAGGCAAGCTAGTTCTAACACCGCAATGTTCTACCTTTCGCATTGGGGCGGATCCAGAACTGGCTGAGGGGCCGTGGCATGGAATTTATGAAAATGCATGCCAAAAAATGTCATCAGGTTTCAACAGCTCGCATTCGTCAGGTTCAATTGAGACAAAATTTATATCATAAAATGTTTTGTGTTTCGGGAAAATGCCATCCTAGTGCAAAATTTAACCACAAATATTCCAGTGGAAGAAGCCACTTAAATCCGCCAATATTTATGTACATATGTACTAACGAAACATAATATATGTATATGTATATATATATGAAGTATGAAAGTGTGCAGCATAACGAATCCGTAACAACAAAAAATGCTCCCATCAAATATGTAAAACATCTATCTCAATACCACAAAAGTATCAACAAAAATTAACAATGAAATAGTCATCAATATGGCATATGAATTATTAAAAATATATAACTCATAACTATTCATTGGTAGCAACGCAAATATATTCTGAATCTATTCATTAGCAAATTGTTGCAGCTTCCAATAGCAAATTGTTGCAGCTTCCTTCCCGAAATGCATCACGACTTACCTTATGTTTATGGCCCTGGGGGGTTCATTTTGAGGGAGATTTGAAGAAGAAAAAACCGAAATCAGAAAATGAAAGCGAAATCGACCTGGACCATACACCTGTTGGCCACCCCAAAAATCAAAACGTTAGTTTTTGGGAATCTCAAGAATTTTGCGTTTTCAAGTTTTCTGCAATTTTCCTTTTCTAATGGACAGAACAGACCGGAAAACGTTGTTCGAAGTCATCTTTCTCCTAGAAAAATGTTTATTTTAGCAAGAATTTTCGATTAGAACTCTAATAGGCAAATATGCAAAATTAATAAGTAAGCAATAGGGAAAGAAATGAAGAATTCCTCTTGTACGTTTTGTTGTATCCCTATAGATAAGGAAACGGTGAAAGTTTCATTAAAATATCTTTATCCGTTAAAGCGTAACGACTGGGTTAACTGTTTTGGAGGTGACCTCACTTGACCTTAACTAACCAGTTGACCCTAGATGACCGAGCTTTAAAAGTTTGACACTACATGCCAAATTGATGTGGGAAAAGGTATGCCAAATTTCGGCGCGCTGCCTCGCGCCGTTCTTTCACTATCCGCGGAAAACCTTAGTCGAGGGGTCGTCAATGACCCCCCTCGAGACGGCGTGGGTTAGCCTGTCACGAACTTCACCTGACTTGACCTCGGTGATTTAACATAACCTTGAGGCTACATATCATAACACTAACCATCAAACAAGCGGCTAGTGTTGCGAAGAACACTTCCCTTTTGCCATTATACGGGAAGCGTATCAGGGCCGATTTTTATGGTCTGGCGCTGTGAAATGTTGTTACTTTAACGGCCCCTAACTCGAAAAAAAAACTTTCGGCCGACTTCCGTTTTTCTTGCTTTAAACGCCGCGCCGGTCATTTCTAAGTAGGTACGCAAAACATGGCGTATATTTACTGGTAAAATCTGGAGTTGTCTCCGAAAAAAACCGGAGGTGTGGGGATTTCGCCCCCCCCCCCCCCACTCAGGGCGCGTGTTAAAGCTGGGCCCACCTTCGGAGGTACATCAGGCCCACCGCTGTGTAGAAACTAACCGGTCAGTGGCACGAAAACTGGCTCAAGGTCGGGGGCGGTGGAGATGCGCTGCCCTCTCTGTCTCTGGTTTCCGGGCCCTTTCATCCGATGGATGACTAAGTCAGAACTGGTTTGACCTCGTCCGACAGAACGGTGTCACAGGCAAACGTTCAAGTGCATGAAGTTGTTAGAGCAACCAGAATATCGGTAAGGCTGTAGTCCTACGAGCATTATGATGGCCCCAAACGTATTGAAATCATTTTCAAGTTAGTTCGATGAGAGTACGTGCTTGATGCATTGACTGTGGCTCAGCCTAATACTGGGGTACGTATCTCTCTTTCTCCTATCGGCATTGCAAGCTTCCTGTTCTGCACGTCTTTGACAGGAAATTATCTAAGTGTAGGATACTTTACTTCACATTCCTTGTCATGGATGTCCTCTGTTTGTTATATTATATAGATTCCCCTTGTTTGAGGCAATATGTGTCGTTCATGCACTTGCCTTGACATAGCCTTGCGTTTGCTTGTCCTCTGCCTCCCTCTACATTTTGTCTTCTCACACTACTTGCCACACCTTAACCACACCCTGCCCTGCCAGTTCCAATTCGCAACTACCATATGACTGAGATTGCTTTTAAAAGCAACAGAACCGCAGCACACTTAAAAACCTTTGTCTTCGGAAAGTTATGTTGGACACGACATGCCAACTTTTAGCTCCAGCCATCACAAGAAAGTTATTTTAGTGCAAGCGTTGACAAAGCAATCGTGACATGATCATGAAAATAACCCTATCAACGTCAATTGGATGCACAAATGCGATCACAGAAAATTCACCGATGAGCTGATACGAAATCCAGAATGTTAAGAACCGCCGGGCCTTGACAACATTTACAAAGGCAAGATAAGTTGGCAGGTTCACTTCCTTCTTCAACGTCACCATCCATTCTAGTTGGGTAGACGATCGGAGCATACTTCCTCGCAAGGCGTGGCGATCTCTAGAGGGCAAAAGTCCAGCGCCGCGTTGTTTCTCCAGCCCAGCCTAGCGAGCGGAGCCAGTCGCCGCTGCTCAACTGCCGAGACTGGGTCAGTCGATGGACGGGGAACGGGCGGCGAGGTGTGATGGGAGGAGCTGCAGCCACGCTCACCCGCTCACTGCCCCGGGCGCAGCAAAAAACCAATTAATGACGGTCATCTGAGGTGAATTAGCCGTGTTTTTGCACCCGGCCGGGTCACCGAAAGAGCTGGTGTGAGAGCAGGAACAAAGAATGGAAAGGGAAATGGTTGCTGCTAATGCTATCGTCGAAGAAGGTATCCAAACCACGGCGTGTGATGCTTGTGGGAAAGGTGTCGGCTCCATTACCTTTGAAGACACTATTATGTTGCATTATTCATTGTAAGATTGTGTAATCATACCTGCATAGAGTGCTAGAATCATGTTTACAAAGTATGCATCAGCAAGCTAAAGAAGTGCGACATTGTCTAACCATAATTAATTTGCATGGATGTTCCCCTGGGCTATGCTTTGTGCCCATTAATATGCAAGATGCGTATATATATATCTGTATATATATATATATATATATATATATATATATATATATATATATATATATATATATATATATTACCTACTGCACTGACCTAAGCCATTCCAGGTGAATAACCTTGGGCGACCTGGACTTGGTCTTGGTCGACCTGTCAATGACATTTACCTAACATGCTTACAAAATATTGAAAATAGATGCATCACAAGCTTCTGAAAGTAGAGTGAAGATGATTATACAGAATAATATACAGATATATACAGAATTATTGGAGTGGAGTAGGGTTTCTGAAAAGCTATACACGCTTAACCGGGGGCTACCCGCGGAAGCCCCCGGTTAAGCGAAGGTTGAATACTGCAGCTTCTTAAGAAATCCAACATTTCTGTTCCCAAAGCATGTCGCAGCACGCCTGTTGACTACCGTGTATCGAGTTCCCCATAGTGATTATCAATATCAACTGATGATCAACAAGTAGACCAACATATGTGGATTCTTCATCCAACAACGATATTCAAATAGGCCACATATGTTCTTGCTAGTTGCAAGAAACACTTCCCCACATTACCATCGATCCATACACAAACATCCCTCCCCCACCCCAACACACTCATGCACCGCCAGAAACAGCCGACGCAGTCGATGCGACCCTCAGCCCAAATATTCAACCCAGAAACAGCTGACATCACCACCTGGTGGTAGACTGGCCAAACCTCATCTTCCCCCATACAGCCATGGCTGGGTCGGGCAGCGTTTAAGTGTCTTGTTAATCCCTCACCAGATCCAAGGTGCCTCACATCCGCTGGAACAGCGGTTATGTTGATGCCATGAGACAGTTATTAGGGCTTTAGGGCGCATCGACTACATTGGTCATGTAGCGCTCGGATGACATGAGACAGTCTGGCATCCAAGGAAGGTCACCGTAGCACAAAATTGGCTTGTCTTTGCTACTCGAATCGATTATAGACTAGCTTGACGGGTTCGCTGGCGCTGTTGGTCGATGCTGCGATGCCGACGCTCGGACACGTTGAACCATACTGAAGATGTCATCAAAGTGCGTCACGTGATCGAAAATGTTGAATCGAAGGTCACGGCTGCACTCAAATATGTGTTCAGTGTTTGAAGATCGCATTCAGCTCCGAATATAACACAATTTACGTACTTATCAGCACTGAAAGATTCTACAATTCACTTTTCAGTGGTGCGAGTGTGCTCGTGGATATTGTGAGTCACCTTTCACCACGGCGAAGTTCGAACACTCGCAGCGAGAGACAAAGGCTTCGCCGAGGTCTCGAGAGGTACATCATGTCGTCCCGTATGATGGTGACCCGGTACGATCGGACGATACGGTATGCGATACAAACCACGCGTTAACCAGTACAAACGGATCATGTGGTATGCGATATGAGCGACACGTCGTCCAGAACAAACGAATGATGCGCTATGCGATACGAACGGCACGTTCCCCAGTACAAAGGGACCATGTGGTATGCGATATGAGCGCCACGTCGTCCAGTAGGCACGGACAATTCAGTATACGATACCCACGTCGCCCAGTACGATCGGACGATACGGTATACGATACGAGCAGCGCCACGTTGCCCAGTACGATCGGACTCATGCCGCTCGTTCTTAATCGCCGCACTTCATTGGATCGCGCTACATTCACATGGAGTGCATCCCACCCTGCCGCGGTCGCACGAGTCCACCACACCGCAAAACGAAGCCCAGGTGGCCCGTCAGGCGGCGCATGCGTCAGGGCCCAGTCGAGACGCCCACGGTGCCGTTGGCAGCACTGCGCCACACTGATCTTCCATGTAAATCCATGGGAAAACGGGGGAGCGGCGCGCTGTTAGTGTCGCGTTTACAAATTGGAGGTATTGTCGGGTGCGCCCACGAGCGGCCGAGGGTCGAGCCCGTCGTGATGGATGCTGGCGAGAGTCAGCGTGCGACTGGCGGGAATGGCGGGAAGCAGCCGGCGGGAGTCGGCGCTGGATTGTTGCCGAGTTAGGTCAGATTGTCACGGGCGCCATGGCTTGATCACTCGGATGAGAAGTGTACCCCGACGTGGGTGCGGCACATTAGAGGTCAAAGGTGGCTCAACGTTCACCTACGCATAGTATCGTGCGGGATGCCTTCATGAAGCAGGGGGCGCTGGATACCCAGAGAGACCAACTGATGAAAGGTAAATATGGATATACATGCACACACACACACAAGCATAATATATATAATATATATAAATATATATATATATATATATATATATATATATATATATATATATATATATATATATATATATATATATATATATATATATATAAAAAAAAATATATATAAAATATATATATATATATATATATATATATATATATATATATATATATATATATATATATATATATATATATATATATATATATATATATATATATATATATATATAATGAGGGAGAAAGAGAGGAGAGAGGGAGAGAGAGAAGGAGATGGGAATATCTAAATAATAGGCAAGGGAAATGCGAAGCCAGATCGTATCCAACAACTGCCGTTGCAAACTCGCGTCGATTCTACTAATGGAACAAGCAGGTCACACTGAAAATGGATCACCTTCATGTCGAATGAATTGCATGCATTCCTTATTACTGAATATATCAATCTTATCACATAATATTTAAGGACCTATGTTGTCGCACTACACTTGGAAATTTATACCGAAAATGAGATAAACGCGATGCTCTTCACTTAACGGCTTTGTTCTTCAACGTCAATCCCAACGAAGTCCGTTCCCGTAAAGAAACGGGAATGGACTTCGCGAGTTGGTGAATTCGAAGTTACGAGACAGAATGGAAGTGTTCACGTGGGCCCTGCAATTCGTCTGTGAGTCGCTTAGGAAGTAAATTCGAATAACTGCTGCCAATACAAACGGGGCATGTAAAACCGAAAGCTTCTTTTATATCAGCCAGGTTGCAATCTGGTATGTCTTTAAACGCTTACTGCAACTAGTTCAATGACTTCTTCCCATTGGGTGACAGCCCGCACGATGGCCAATGTTAGGCAAGTTGCCAAGGTTTGGTAGTTGATCAATTTACCTACAGACCTGCGACCACCAGCACTGTTTGGCCATGCAACCTATGCTGGATGCACTGACTCCCATATTTGTACTATCAGTCACATGTCGCACTTCATGAGCATTAACAACATTTATATGTGTTGGCTGCAAAAGATCTGCTTTCTTTGAAGTCATTATGGCGTAAGAGCAACTCGCAGACTGCCCATACTTGGAATCGAGAATGTGGTTTGGTATAACAAAGCATGCCGTGCATCCCGCCTTTGGTTGCGGCACCAGAAAACTCAGGTGTCCTTTGTCTGGTCATGTACGGTTGCGTGAGTTGTCACACCGCATAACCTTTGCTGTGTTATTTTTTTCCTTCGAAATTGGAGGCAAACGTAAATCGCTCCAAGTATTCTTCCTCATGCCCGCTTTAGTTGAAGCTGTTTTTTTTACCCACCTAGCTTGGATCCGTCTCGAGGTGTTCATGTGTGCGATGTATGGCTTACCTGAAGTCAAAGGTGTCCAATAAATTATCACTCGGACATCCTGTGTCGTGACAGGATGTCCGGACTCCCCGCCCAAGAGCACCGCTTCTACGCTCTATTCGCGTAATTTCCTTCAGAGACCCGCGCCAAGTTATCGTTTATCACATACCTCGCATATGATCATGCCGGTCCGGGCGTCGGGGCCGATCAGCCAACGCGTCTCCTCGACGGCGATTAAACTGGCGCCGGAACGCGCGCGGTTTGGCGGACTCGCGCTCGTCCGGTCTCGAGGGACCGGCTGGTTCGCCGAGCGGCCGCCAGGCGGCGGCGGCGCGTCCGTCGTCGGCGGCAGGTCGGCGGACAACGGCGCGCAGTGTCTCCGGACTGGTGGTGCCGTGTGGGAGTGGGGCAGCTCGCGCCAGGCGGAGGACTGGTCGCTGTGCGTGTCTACCGCCGACCGTACCAGTGTTATGGTGGCGCTGTAGACGCATCGCGATGCGGTGGAAAACGGACGACTCCGGCGCGGGTCGCTGGCTGGTGGCGCTCGTTCTGCTGGCAGTGGAGCACTCTGTGCAAGGTGAGCGAGCCGGATGCCGGCGCATCGAATTGAGTCATCGGCCATAGTGACGCAGTCCAGGCCCAGGCCGGGTCCAGGTCCGGTCAGTCTATCCAAACAGACTGTCCGAATCATGTCGGTGCCACCCCATAACATATATATCACACCGCATGGCCCGGCTTTATGTTCATGTCATTACATCATTACTCCATGGCCATGCTCTCTGTTGCCATCATTGTGCCAGTAAGCGACATTTTTCCGGATGAAAATTTATCGTTCGCTTCATGACTACTTCATTAAGAAATCATTTTGCAGTGCTAAAATATTGAGATATGAATGGAACAAAATATATTGACCGGCGATTCATTGATTGCGTGTCTCATCACAAAGCCCGGCGTCAGAACTAATAAAACAAAATCAATAGGTAAAGCAACTTGTTCACTATGCACAGCCCAGCAAGATGTAGTTTGCGCCTCTGGCACCAACCCATCGACGATTGCATGCAGCATGTGGCTTCTCAACAGGAAGAACTCATATAAGTATGCAGCGAATGCGCCTGCATTAGCCATGTCACAGACTCGGCCTTTATGTCCTGTTAGCGAACACAATCTTGATAACCGTTAATTAATTTTGATGACGGACTCGGTGCTAACTCTCCAATAGTCTCCTGAGTCTGTTCGATGTCTTGGCAGTCAGTGGTTTGGAAGCTGCCGTTCATACACTAGGTGCGTACAATGGAATTACTGAGCGGCCATTTCCTATCAACAAATTAAACACACGTGCCAACGCACCCATAAACCAATGAAGAGTTGGTGCTCAGACGGTAAACGCACATCCCCGTGTGGGCACGTCGCGCCGACAGCAAGGAAATGCACAGAGCAAAGGCGCAGGTTGTACGCCAACAGAGGAGGCTCGGGTCGGCACTATCTTAATGGACGCGTGCACCGGCCGGTGCGCTGTAATTGGCCGTCCTCCGGTGGCGTAAATAGGTGTACTCCGGTATACCGAGTGGCAACCACAATGTGCGCCTGCCTTGTCTGCTTCTCCAGTGTATTTTGCCAATCTGCCCGTGCCCCTTCACAAAAGCCCGGAGCGGCTCCTTTGTGATGCATGGAAGTGTTACAGCCGATCGTGCGGCGTGGCTGTGTTCGAGCCAGGACAGGAGGTGAACGACCCTGCGAGTAGTTGACTAACCCGACACACGGCCAACTGTGGCATTGCGTGTGTGCACCCTTGGCGATGGTGGACGCCACTTGCAGTAATAGTCGCGTGGTGTCGTGGTGTTGCTGGGTGTTTTGTACTGACTGCTTTGCAGCGCTAGCAAAATGTTCACGGTTGAGTACTACAGGCAGCTCCACCAGGTGGACAGGGGAACGCTCCTCCCCTCCCCTCAACTTAGTGGACCTTAACCCGTTCCGTCTCGGGGGGTCTTCAACCGCCCCCCCTCAGGTTTTTCGCGGATAGCGGACGAACGGCGCGCGGCAGCGCGCCCAAATTTTGCATACCTCTTCCACATCAAGTGAAGTCACCTCCAAAAAAGTTCAACCAGTCGTCACACTTTAACGGATGAAGATATTTTGATGAAACTTTCAGCGTTTGCTTATCTTTACGGATGCAACAAAACCTATGAGTCGAAGTTTTCATTTTTTTTTAGTTTTTGACTACATATAAATTTTGCGTATTTGTCATATTGCAGTTCAAACACAGGATTATGGCTAAAGTAAGCATTTTTTTATTAGGGCAAATTGACCTCCAACATTTCTCGGTCTGATCTACCCATTGGAGAAGGAAAATTAAAGAAAACTTGAAAACTCAATATTTGGAAATTTCAAAAAACAGAATTTTTATTTTTGGGGCCAACAAAATTATAAAATTATACAAAATTATTTCGCTGTCCTTTTCGCCGTCAGGAAAGACTGCGCGGGTTAGCATTACACAGTGTCCTGAAGTTCTAAACTTTTAGTGGAGATCCACAATTTAATGAGAACTGTTTTTACATAATTTTTCTTTTTGACGTCATTGCATGCCACTTTTGCTCTGTATTCCCTGTTTTCAGTGAAATTTGGGAGCCTAAAGGCAGGTATGTTTTCCGGCAGCAGCACTTCCCTGATTGGTAACCGTAGCAGATAGTACATCATCACGATCACCAAGCCACATATCACTCATGAATAGGCATTATCTATATATACGCTTGCACATTTTCTTTCAGCAGTTGGTTTATCGTCACCCCACCCCTCCCCTCCAACTTACCAAAGTTAAATTTCAGAACACTTGTAACGTTGCGTGAAAACAATCGACCTGAAAGCTCTCACGTCACTCCTATCCAAAACCAGCGACGAACCCAATGTTCCTGTTCCGTTTGCTCTCCTCATGATGTCGACAACGGGGTACACTGATTACATTTGCCCGTCCGCCTTGGTACTGATATCGACAACAGGGTGCACTGATTACATTTGACCGTCCGCCTCGGTACTGATATCGACAACAGGGTGCAACGATTACATTTGGCTGTCCGCCCTGGTACCGATATCGACAACAGGGTGCACCGATTACATTTGACCGTCCGCCCTGGTACTGATATCGACAGCAGTTTACACTGATTACATTTGGCCGTCAGTGATGCGGTGTTGATTGTCTCAGGGCTGTGGTTTCGGTTCGGCTTGTTCATCAGGGATGCCGTGCTGACGCCTCTGCCCACCGATGATTGAGCGTCGGAAGTCTAACTGAGGCGAAGAAATCAATGTTGAGTTGCCTGTTTGCGGTTCGCACAAGCTAAAGCTCAACACAGCTCGTTTAAATTATGCGTGGATTATGTTAGGATTAGTTTCACAGCACACCACATCATACAAACAATGAAGGCGTAAAGCCGAGCTTTCCAAATTTAGAGGTTCTGGCACTCTTGCTCCCAAATGGATACTTCTGATCTTGCTACAAACTTGCTACTTCTGATTTTGCTGCTGAGACCTGTTTGGTGTTTCACGTTCAAGATGGGCCCATCTCTGTCGACTTAAGCGAAAAACAGCGACAACTTGACGTTGCAATACATTTGAGGTTGCCAGACCTCGCGATGTTTATTTTGCTTGATGGCCGCACTTGGTCTCCGTGCTCCCCATGGTACGACTTTTTATGGCAGTTCTGGCGAAGAGTGTGCTATATTTCTCGGAGCACACCCGCCCGTCGTCCACAGTGTTTGCTATAGTTCTCGGAGAACGTGTAGCCCAACACCATCACGGCACGTTCTGTGTTCATCCGGCGACGTTTGGTCCAGCACTACAGCACGTGCTGCGTTCATCCGATGCAGTCTGGTCCAACACTACAACACGTGCTGCGTTCATCCGATGCAGTCTGGCCCAACACTACAATACGTGCTGCGTTCATCCGACGCAGTCTGGTCCAGCACTACAATACGTGCTGCGTTCATCCCATGCAGTTCGGTCCAACCTCACCACACGTGTTGTGTTGCAATTCCGGCCGAACACCCACAATATGCGTGCCATCTGCCTCCTTGGATATCTTGTTCACCGGTCACATAACGTAGTACATTCGTGCTGGAACGGTGCGGCCAACGGCCAAAGAGTATCGTATATGTCTGGGCGGTCATTCGGTCCAGCATCCAATCTGGTCGGCCGCCAGGCGCTCGCTGGACACGTCCTCAATTCCAAGGTTACTATAAAGTGGGCAGTCATCCGTCATGGAACAGCCGCATTATACTCACCGCATTCCCGGAAACTCGGCCCACTCCAGATATCACACGGGCACTCGTCCATCATAGACCACCGACACTATTCCGGGGACGGTATTCCGGGAACCGAACCAGGTAGGAGCTCGATACCGGAAAGTTGCCGCATCCTTACCAACGACCGATACTCCTTACGTACGTTTGCCGAACAACCGAACACTCAATGAGGCTCTCAGTGAGCGTCGTGCACTTTGGGGCCGAGTTGCTGCGGGCGGCTCCAGCGCCAGCTCCCTGCAGGGAGCAGAGGCAGGCGCTGGAGGGCTGAATTTGTACTTCGTAATCGTGGATTTTTAGAGAGGAAAATGTTTGTGTTATCGAATATGGAGCTGGTAGTTTTCTGTAAACATGCGACATCACAATTTCAGCATTCACGTCCCAATGGAACCTGAGCGCTTCATCACCAAGCAGTTCGTTAACAAACAGCACTAATTGACCTCAAAATATATTTTTTTTTAAAACGAAACGACAGTGTCCCGGAGAAGAAAATGTTTTGGATGCCAAGAGTTCAAGAGCAGCCTATTTTTTCAACCCCAGCTCTGACCCAGCCCGGCTGCCGCCGAGCTGCGACCTGGCCGCCGTCGAGCTCCGACCTGACCGCCTTCGAGCTCCGACCCAGCCGCCGCCGAGCTCCGACCCAGCCGCCGCCGAGCTCCGACCTGGCCGCCGGCGAGCTCCGACCCGGCCGCCGCCGAGCTCCGACCTGGCCACCGTCGAGCTCCGACCCAGCCGCCGCCGAGCTCCGACCCGGCCGCCGCCGAGCTCCGACCCGGCCGCCGCCGAGCTCCGACCTGGCCTCCGTCGAGCTCCGACCCGGCCGCGGCCTCGCGGCGTCCGCCGCTTTGCGTGCCGTCCAAACTCTCGCGAGATCAAAGCCGTCATATCGGACGGGAGCCGACCGTCCTAATGCGCTCTTCTGATCGCCATCCGGATAGCCGGCATAAGCCGGCGCCAGTGCAGACGGGGGACGCCTGTGCCGCCGCCCCGGCCGCCGAGTGGGCCTGGGGTGGGCGGCGGCGATATATCGGGATGCTGCGGCGCGTCCACCATGCCGGGCCTGCCGCACCTGCCGGTCGGCCTGCCACGACGGGCGCAGACGGCCGGAACTCACATTTAACCCGGCGCGTCTCGGTTGACGCACGGCGGCGGGTACGCTGGCAGGGCGCTGACGCGTCGGACGCTATGAATGTGGGATGCCGGGCGAATCGCGTCGGACAGTATGAATGTGGGATGCCGGGCGAATCGCGTCGGACAGTGTGAATGTGGGATGCCGGGCGAATCGCGTCGGACAGTATGAATGTGAGATGCCGGGCGAATCGCGTTGGACAGTATGAATGTGGGATGCCGGGCGAATCGCGTCGGACGCTATGAATGTGGGATGCCGGGCGAATCGCGTCGGACGCTATGAATGTGGGATGCCGGGCGAATCGCGTCGGACAGTATGAATGTGGGATGCCGGGCGAATCGCGTCGGACGCTATGAATGTGAGATGCCGGGCGAATCGCGTTGGACAGTATGAATGTCGGGTGTTGGATATCGTCCGACAGAGCAGGTCGTCAGATATTACACATGCACAACAACTGCTCGGCTCGTGTGCGATTGTGCCATTGAGATGCGATGCTGTATGATGTTTTGTGCTGTATGATGAACACATTCCATTTGTTTTAAAGGCGGCCCACGAGATGCCGTTCACTGAGACTGGAGGTGCGGCGTAGGATGCTGCTACCGTGCGGATGGGGAGCGCGACTTTATCTGCCGGTCAGACCCCCTCCCCTCTCGGGGCTTCTGACTCAAGCGATCCGCTTTCCGGCCGGATTCTACCTCCAGGATGAATCCGACATTAGCGGACGAGTTGATGCTCAGGTGACAGATTCCCCTATGATCAGCAGCGATCAATCCCTATGCGCGATAAATCCCTACGATCGGCATCAGAGGTTTATCTCCTGTGATCAGTCCCCCTACTTCAGCAGCGGCAAACTCAACATCAACAGACTGAGGAGGGTTATATGAGGGTTGTCAAAACCCTCAGTGGACTCGGCACAATGAATTCTGCGGAGATGAAATGAAGCTCGGTCTGGAATGCTAATGGAACGGAGTAACACCACTTTTGATGACATTGTTTGGAGTTATGAGGCTGGTGGCAAAGAATGTTGAAGAGGATTTGGAATGCCTCCCTGTCAAACATCACGGTCACTTCATGAACACTTTGTGGGCACAAAATGACCTTGCTGTCGACGTGTCCCTAAACATCAACACGTCATTATCGTCATGGCCACGGCACGGACGCTCACCAATCAAGTCAAAGCCTCGCTCACGGTATGTTAAAACATGAGTATGCAGTCGCATTCATGACTTTTGTTTCAGGGCACTGACCGAACCCCCCCCCCCGGTAGTGTCCGCGAGGTGTTGTCGGCCAGAGGTGTCCCGAAGGCGGCACCGGAGAGCCGCCCCCCCCCCCCCAATCACACCTCCCGACGCTGATCACCCGAACCAGACCGTCAGAGCCAGCCTTGAGCCGGCACGCGCGCGCCTATTTCAGCCCGGTTCGGTTCGGAGCCTGGCCGGCGTCACTCGCCACCTCCGCCGACTCGGGGGGGGGGGGGGGGGGCGGGATTGTGTCCGGCCGCCCGAACTGCCGGGCAATTAAATGACATTCCTGGCGCGGCGCGGCGGTCGTGACGCAGCGGGAGCGCGGCGCCATCTGGAGCGCAGAGTGGCCGATGTTAAGTGACCGCCGCCCGATCGATCCGATCGCGGCGGCGGTCGGCCGCTGGCCGCTCGCGATCGGCGGCCGCTCGCACCGCAGCCGGACGGGGTCGTCGACGAACGGGCGAATCGGCGCGACGGCGGCCGGCCGCTGGAGGGAGGAATCGACACCAATTCGGAGCGCCCTATGCTGGTCCCGCCATCAGATTGTAGCTGTGAGCGCCACGCTGGATTGCCGGTCCCGCCATTAGATTGTAGCTGTGAGCGCCACGCCGGATTGCCGGTCCCGCCATGAGATAGTGGCCGTGAGCGCCACGCTGGATTGCCGGTCCCGCCATTAGATTGTAGCTGTGAGCGCCACGCCGGATTGCCGGTCCCGCCATGAGATAGTGGCCGTGAGCGCCACGCCGGATTGCCGGTCCCGCCATGAGATAGTGGCCGTGAGCGCCACGCCGGATTGCCGGTCCCGCCATGAGATAGTGGCCGTGAGCGCCACACCGGATTGCCGGTCCCGCCATGAGATAGTGGCCGTGAGCGCCACGCCGGATTGCCGGTCCCGCCATGGATTGGATTAGATTGGAGTTTATGGGCGCGTCGACATCTAGGGTCATTTTGCGCCCATAACTAAATTGTAATCAATCTACGTGCTGCTATCATAGCTCACTATCCATCTTCACGGGTGGGGGCATATCACGTCAAGGCGAGCTGGCCCTGCCATGAGATAGTGGCCGTGAGCGCCACACCGGATTGCCGGTCCCGCCATGAGATAGTGGCCGTGAGCGCCACGCTGGATTGCCGGTCCCGCCATTAGATTGTAGCTGTGAGCGCCACGCTGGATTGCCGGTCCCGTCACGAGATAGTGGCCGCGAGCGCCACGCTAGATTCGAGAGCTGTTCAGAGGAAGCAGGTCTGCAGAAGTGATAGAAGTGGGCTTGGGGTGAGTCGTAGGATGTGGTATCGCCAGGAGCCATAACTGCCAGATCTTCGCCACCAGTTCACTGCCGTGTACTTGCCGGGAGGACCTGCAGCACGTTCACAAACCTTGCGCTTTGTGCACGAACAGGGGCGCATCCAGAATTATTTGAGGGTAGGGTGAGGTGGGGGTGGGTATGGATGCACTTGAAAAAAAGTCCTCATATTTTGAGGAATTGTACTCACCAGATTTCAACATCTAACTTTCATCGGGGCTGTTTATGACAATACCTATCTCATTACTTTTTTGAATTTGTGAAAATAGCATTTCATTGCCAAATTTCAGAAAGATTTGACCTTTTGCGGAGCACGACCTTATCGCCACGAAATCTACCAGTGCGCGCGAACAGGCTCAGAGCGAGCGCCGGCGGGCGGAAGCGGGCACAACGTGTCCCTCGGCCTGTGCTGGGAAGACGGCCCACGCACCGCCGCGCCGTCTGCGTGTTTTCGGCGAGTTCCAGCACGCGATAGCCTCGCCGCGACGTGCGACCCTCGCCGCGCCGGGTCTGCCTCATCTCCGGGCTGACAGCCGCCGCTAATCGCTGTCATGTCGACACAAGCGACGCAAGTGACGCGCGGCGCCCCCAGCTGGCCGGAGCGGGCCGGGCCGTCCCTGGCGCCTTTTGGGCGGCGCGCGCTGCGGGGTACACGTCGTCGTGCGGTAACGAACTGGGCGTCCTCCGCCGCCGTCCAGGGGCTTTAATTAGCCGCGATCGGAGACGCGGCCCAAATGAATGAAAACGAGTGTAATTAGTATGAAGCCATTAGTTTTGCTCTTTAGTCAGACCCTGCTGCTTCCCGCCGAACACTAATTTGGCTATTTTTCACATTAGTCTCATCTCTCCCGCCCGCCTATTCGTCGACAGCGAACATTTACATCAGTTTTGAGGGCAGCTAACCGCTCTCGCCAAGCCTGGACTCTCACAACGGGAGAATGCTGCGTTTTAGGTGTGGTCGTGCAGCACTAACGTTTGGTTGGTGTATATATATATATATATATATATATATATATATATATATATATATATATATATATATATATATATATACATATTATATAATATATATATAATATATATATATATATAATATTATATATATATATATATATATATATATATATATGTATATATATAATACATATATATAATATATATATGTATATATATATATATATATATATATATATATATATTTATATATTTGTAACTTCCTAGTTGTGCATCGGAGTGATTCCTTAGTCATATTATATTGGGAGTGAGCTCTTTTCTGAATGGGTGTGCACTTATGGTGTACAAGGTAATATTCAGACCCGACGAAATCGCACCATGACGTCATTCCTTTAACACGCCATTCTATTCCACTAAATTTGTGCTTCAGTGTGCGCGAAATCCTTCCCAGAAACAGTCGACGCCAGCACCTCGTGGATGGCTGGAAAAATATAAACCCGATCCGATTTTCCGTTGTGCACCGGATAGTCTAAGGCATGGCAAGACAGATGCACGAGCCATTCCGCCTATTATTTCGCGGCAGGGAAGACAAGGTGATCGTCCTCTAATGGCAATAGCTATGATCTTGATCGCGTGTATAACTTGCTGAAAATTCGGGTTCGTTGATTGATGAACATAGAACAACAACACAACAAACGCGAAAACCCGATGTTGTGGTCGCGTGCCAATTATTCGTACGGCATGACCACATTTTCCACGGTGACTGCGTCCGCATCATTTACCTACTGCGTACTTGTTGCACCGCACTCGCACCTGCGCCTTTCAACAGCATCACAATAATGTCCGTAGAAAACAAACCACATCGATTCACATGATGTTTTCATTAATGACTTAGTAGAGTTATTTGTAACGATAGCGTGCACTCGTTGTACACATGCGAAGGGCATTGTCGGGTAAGGATAAACATGTTATTGTCTACCCCTGTTGCCTGAAGCATAGCTTTCGCAGTGCAGTACCGCTATTCACAGTGTTATATGAAAAGTGAAGCAATATTTGCCTGAACTTTGCAAATATGTACACGTGAATGTTCTGAGTGAGTGTGCACTTTACACTCATTGTCGCTTTCAGAACTGTTCATTTTATTACACTATAAGCGGGACCTTTGGTGCGATTATCTGGCCTCGTCTGCACCCACCCACCTCTTCGCCTCTTTTGTCATGGCAGATTTAAATCACGTCACCGTTTGCCGAACCTAATTGCCGGCACCCAGCACCAGCCGCGTCTCCCCAAGTGCACGTATTGATTTTTGCCACGTCTCCCCGCCGACCGCGTGCGGGCCGGCCGCGAGGGAGGGGTGTCTGGCGGCGCGCGCCAGGCGACGGCGCCCCGGCCGCCCCGTCGAGTCGTCACGTCGTCACAATCACGCGTGACGCTGCGGCGCCGCGTGACGGCGCGGTCGTGCCGGCCGGCCGCGGCGGCGATGTCACGGTGTTACGTTCCTGTGCCACCGGCTGCCGACGCAGTCGCCGGCAGCCGGCGGCGGGCAGCGGGCGGCCCGATCACCGTGCTGCCGACGCGGTCCGCCGTCTCCGTCCGATCTCTGCAGAGAGGACGGGAGCTGCCGGGGCGTCCGACGGCGGTCTCCGGTCTCTGTAGAAGTGACGGGAGCTGCCGGGGCGTCCGACGGCGGTCTCCCGTTTGCACAGAGTGTGGACTGAGACCGCCAGACGTCCGGCGGCGGTCTCCGGGGCGTCTGGCGGCGTCCCTGCGGACCGGTGCAGTCCGGGCTGCGCTTTGGGGAGGGTTTGTGAGACGGCTGCGTTGCGTGTAAGCTGTGATAGGAAGTCGCAGGCACGGGGAGTGTGGACCATCCGGGCACCTGGCGGCTCGGAGACAGTTGATCTCCCCGGGAATCCTCGTGCTGTAGGCGTCCGCCGACTCGGAGACGGTTGAACGCTCCGGAAGCCCTCACGCCGCAGTCTGCACGCTGCGATTTGCCTCGACGCGTCCGATATGAGGGGGCAGTCGGCCGGTGCCTTGATCGTCCGATGGGCTGGCGCGGCGCCAGGCGCCAGGGCGCCATGCGTCACACGTTCGTCATCGTCTGTCGATCTGACAGCCGATCTCAGATTCACTTTACACATGGCCAGACTGAGTGCAAACACCGAACGGGTTGACGGTCGGCCCGACCTTGGCACGGTGTCTGGACATTCGGACCCTCGTGCACCCGCCACTTGGCAACACCATCACCCGGAATCTGGCAACACCCTCATCAGCAATCGGGCAGCCCCACATTAACCCGCACCGTCTTTCCTGCCAAATCCTCCCACCCCGTCTCGGGGTGGGAGGGGGGGGGGGTTGAAGACCCCCTATAAAATCCAAACTAAGCATCGCACGAAAACGAAAGAGGTGTCATCGGAAAAACGCTCGACGAGTATGGTCCGGGTCCACCCCCGAAAAAATTTTCCCCAAAAGTGACGTCACCAGGGGGGATAGATTTCCACGACTTTTCACGACTTACATTATGTTTTTACTCTGGGGAGTTCATTTTGGGGATATATGAAAAGACAAAATTTATTTGGAATGAGAAAAGGACAGCGAAATCGTACCGACCGGTGGCTACCCGCGCCGTTACTGCCAGGTTGGCTCACAGGGCCGCCTACGGTCACGCATTTCCGGCCAACTAAGGTGCCGGAGGGGGCGTGGGATGGACGAACCGTGGCTACAAATCGATGCATTGGCCCCAGGACCACTGAGCCGTGGTAGCGACCTCGGATGCCGGGTACACCGCCCCCTCCACCTCCTCAACCGTCCGCCTATGGAGTCCTTCCCCCGGCTCGGTACAAGGCTGTTATCGTCATCGCCGATCGCCTCGCAACTTTTCTCGGTGTTTAACGGCGCATGATCGATTTCGCTATCGCGCAAATTACAGGGTCGCACGGCGGGGCGAGCGCGCCTCACTACCAAGCCGACGCCGCCGCGGACATTTGCCGTGCACGCCTTCGACACGGCCGACGCTACACGACCGGCCGGCGCTGTATTAAGTTGTTCACTTGCACGCCGAACGCGCACTTAAATCAGAGCACAGGGCGTTGTTGAGCCGGACGGCTCGTCACGGCGCCGGAAGTCGTGGGCGCTCGAGCGGCGGCCGCAGCACCACCGGCCAACACGACCGCCGGCGACGGAACGGGCCGGCGACAATTTACATTGCAAATGCACGCGAGGCGCACACACATGGCGCCGAGTCGGTGGTCACGCGTGTCGCCAGATGCTGAACGCTCCGACGGTATTCAGCATACAGCCGAACCAGTTGCTCACCGTTCGCTGACCCCGTCGGCTCTCCCAGCCACCGGTTTTTCACCAGCTAGTCACGCACTGTGCGACTGAAAAAAATAAGCACCGCCTTCTTGCGCTGATTGCGTTCATTTGATAATCACCGTTCGTGTGCTACTTGAGTGTGCAATAAATTATAATCAACGTGCGAAATTGATCGTCCAATTACCTGCCGCGACAGGCGCGCGACCGTCCATTTTTCTCGCACAAAGAATCTGGCAGGTCTGCGACCCCACCTATGCTGTGCCGCCGCCCCCAAGCCACTTGGCTCACGACAATAGGTGGAAACGTCGCACGCTGAATAGAAACGATAGCCATCGCACTTGAGCCGTCCGGGAAGAAGGCACGCAATGCCATGTTTTCCCCGTCGAGGCTTGGCCGTGCAGGGCCGCCCCGTGCCGCTTGGTCACCACTGCCGGCATCGACCGGCGCCGGTGGGCGGCCGGCGCGGCCCGGCGACAGCTGCCGCTCGTTAGACGGCCACACCGTCCCTGCATGTCGGATAATTTCGCCAGCTTTTTAGGCGCCATCTAATACGGGAGGGGCGCGTCCCGATGAGCGGGCGGCAGCTGAACGGCGCCGCTAATGACGCGAGCCGGTCGGCGACGTGTCGCCCGTCGGCGCGACACGGCGCGCGGCGCGTCTGTCGCGCGACACTAGCCGGAATGTGGCGCAAACGCGGCGAAAAACCGGCGCGGCACGTCACCGAGCAGCCGGCTCGGCGACGGGACGACTGGCGGCGGCAGACGCGATTGTCGAGCGAGCCGGCACGGAGCTGACGGCTGCTGGACGGCGAGATGTAAGAGCCGCCGTCCCCCTGAGTCTGCTGGACAGCGAGGTTGAGGAGCTGCCTTCCCTCTGAGTCTGCTGGACGGCGAGATGTATGAGCTGCCGTCGCTCTGAAGCTGGTGAGCCAAGCGACGCTATCTCGCATCACTTTCGGTGGGCTCGTGAGACGATCCCGACGCAATGCTGACGTCGGCTGTTTTGACCCCGATGACGCTACAGATCGCCGCAGGTGACGTCAGGGGTCGCCGCGGATGACGTCACTGGTCAGCGCGGGCAACGTCGGAGGTCCGCAACTGACCGCAGGCTCTGCTTCCGCGCCGACACAAAAACGGCGTGGGCGCGGGCCGTGCGCCCGGCGCCCCGGCGGATACAATCATCGTTGCAACTCGTCGTTGTGACAGTCGATTGGTGATTAACGACCAGCAGAGTGACACCGGCTTTCTTGTCGGCCCGTCGCAGCCGGTGTCGTCGCCCCGGCCAGGTCGCCGACCCGGTCGGCCGGCGGGCGCGGGGGCGGGCCACGGTCGGCGGCGGCATTGTTGCGCCGGCCGCCCGACGGAGATGGAGAGAGATGCGCCAGGCCTGCGGCGACGCCTTCTCGACGTCGGCATTCGGCTGGGAGCCGAGGCGGGTCGGTGCCGGTGGTGCCGCCGGGTCCGGCAGGCGGCCGCCGCCGCCGCATTGTTCTCTTGGTTGCGGGCCAAGGCGCCATCGACCGGCCCCCAGTGACGGTCCGGATCACGCCCAGAGATGTCAGACTGGACGTGCCGCGTCCCACGCAGACGGCTGGTGTGTAACTGGCGACTCAACAGCCAAGCTGACAGCACTGGCGTTGCAAGATCTGGTTCATATCACAGCCAATTACGACTGCATTATGCCTACACTGCACTCATCTGTCCGAGGGGTCGACACGGGCTTGATGCGGTTTTCTGGGGGATAATCTGCTCAACCACAAACAAAAAACGCTTTCCTTCTGGGACTCCTGTCCTGGCAAATATTTGCTGTATTTGTGTGAAGGATGAACCTTAGCAGTGACATACCCAGTTTCCCCAATCCAGTCCTGGGTTGGGTACTCTGCAACCTCCCGGTTTCCCCAACTCAGTCTTGGAGTGCGTACTCCCCGCTCCTGAGTCCCATTATGCCTGTAGAGCAGCCGACACATTGTACCTGACGTCTGTGTTGACACGTGCTGCCCAGCTGGCCGACGCCGACGATTGATCTCAGCCGGTAGGTCAGAGGCCGTGACCCCGGGTCGCCGGACCGTCAGCCCAGCACAGTCACCAGGGGCCAGCACGATCCGCATTCACGCGCGACGCGTCGCTGTTTTTGCCATCGGCGCCCTCTCGGCCGGGCGATCGTACAATCCGAGCGGCGATAGCCCGGTCACGAAAATAAACTCGCCGGGCGGCAAAAAGCGTGCGCCATCGGTGGCGCCATCTCCGACCGCACCGGCTCGGGGATCGCACTTCGGGATAGCATCCAGGGATGCCGCTCAGGGATACCGTTGGTGGGTGCTACTTGCTCATGCTGGACATTGTTAACGCTACTGGTGTCCCCCTGGGATTCACTCCAGGGAAATTGTCCACTGGTTTCGTCTGGGATCAGCTCTGGGACGCCATCGCAGGATATTAGCTGGATACGTTGAAAAAGGTGTGCGCTAGCAAATGCAATCTATTGTATCATGATTCACATATTTTTAGAGCGGTTTATTCAACATACATGGTTTCCGGAACATAGCGCACTTACGGGGAAACCTAGTCTTCTTCTTGGGGTCGCGGTACCTCAGTCCGAAGGGGGTTGAACTCTTGGCCGTAAGATCGTAGGCTCGAATCCAACAACCGGCGGGATTTCCGAGGACAGCCGCTACCAACCGGCGTGAGAAGTTGGCGACATATAGCCCAGCAGTCTGATGCGTCGTAAAGACTTCCTTTTTCTCCTTTCTTCGGGTGGGGGAGGGGCGATGACAAACGATGTTAAGAATACAGTACCACATCAAGACTTCGGCCACCGAACAAAAACAAGCTTGTTGGGGGAAAGGGACAACGTTGAGCCAAACTCAATAACTGTGGGGACAAGATGTTAGGCTAAAGAGGTGATTTCCTTCACGGCTAATATGTCAGAATAGGTCAAAAACATTGGAGCGCGCGCGGTGCTGCGGTCGGTTCTCATCATCTGACGCACGCTCAGAGCGGAGACAACCCCCGGTGTTCCGGATACGAGGAGACAATCGCAACGCCTTCTCGGCAGCGCGTCTCTTGAGAGGCCGCTTGTTACCGCCTCCCAGTCGTTAGACGGTAGTTACGCCGGCCCTCCGGGAGCCGTCAGCTGACGAGATAATGACGTAAGCAATGCTCGGCGTTTGTCAACTAATGGGATCATGACGTCACCGGGATCTGCTGATTGACACTGGCGCAAACCGTGGATCTCGTCCACACCGGCACATCGAAGGCAGCTACATCCAGTCATTGTTCGGCGGCGTTCAGTGGAGCTTGTTTAACCCGTCCCGTCTCGGGGGGTCTTCAACCGCCCCAGTCAGGTTTTTCGCGGAAAGCGGACGAATGGCGCGCGGCAGCGCGCCCAAATTTTGCATACCTTTTCCCACATCAATTTCAGATGCTGATTCAAAATTTTAAGGTCAGGTCATTTAGGGTCAACGGATTAGTCAAGGTCAGGTGAGGTCACCTCCAATAAAAGTTCAACCAGTCGCCACGCTTTAAAAGATACCGATATTTTAATGAAACTTTCGGTATTTACTTATCTTTACGGATGCAACAAAACGTACGAGTTGAATTTGTCATTTTGTTCGTTTTTGACTACATATAAGTTTTGCGTATTTGCCAAATTGCAGTTCAAATAGAGGAATCTGGCTAAAGTAAGCATTTTCTTATTAGGGCAAGGTGACTTCCAACAACGTTCCAGGTCTGCTCTACCCATTGGAAAAGAAAAATTAAAGAAAACTTGAAAACTCAAAATTTTAAAATTTAAAACATGAAATAAAATTGTTATATTTGGGGGGCCAGACGAAATATAGCTATAGTCGATTTTGCTGTCCTTTTCTCATTCCAAATTTTTTTATTTCATATATCCCCAAAAATGAACTCCCCAGAGTCAAAAATACAATGCAAGACGTGAAAAGTCGTGAAAATCTAGCCCCCTGGTGACGTCACTTTTGGGGGGAAGTTGTTTTTGAGGGTGGAACCGGACCCTACTCGTCGAGCGCTTTCCGATGACACCTCATTCATTTTCGTACAATGCTTAGTTTGGATTTTAGAAGGGTCTTCAACCCCCCGAGACGGGGTGTGAGGATTTGACCGGAAAGACGGCGCGGGTTAATGCTGCTGCCACTGTTGCCGTATTCGGGACAAGCTGGTGGCGTCTTTGTATGTTATCTGGGAAATTGCATAACTCATTCGACGACGAAACTACAGATATATATGGTGACCTCAGGCCAGCTAGAATACTTCGGTGAAGAGGGAAAACCCTCACCGCGACTAAGACGTCTCCGCTGTCGGTCTGCCGTATTCGGGACGCGTGGTATTTTTTCCCCGTTACGCGGAAGCTACAGGGCGCATTTGATTGGTTGATGGGCCTGCGGCGTGACGTCATTATCTCTAGTACCCAGAGTGCATCTTTTGTTAGCTCCATTCGTCGCGTCGACGGAAATTTGAATTCGTCTTGTTTAGCAACGGATGCGTATGGTCTGAGTTTCCCTGAAGCTGTAAGGGACTGAATTGTGAGAGAAAGAGACTTGGAAGAAGCCAGTGTAATTGTTCAAGCAACCCTAACCTGAACCGGCGATCTTTTACTCTTGCACGTGGGTACACCGCGCGAGGTAGACACAGATGATGTTAGTACCTATAATGTTTTTTTTCCAAAGGATACAACAATCCGTGGTGCTAAAATCAGACTATGCTGCAATCCTGTATTTATATTTTCCATTTTATGCGAGAAAGGTGTACTTTTTTTTGCTAATATCTGCTTGACGAGCACTTGTAAGCCGTCGGTTAGCAAGCCTGGAGTATTTTATCCTTTGAAGAAGAAAAACACTAATCGTTACAGAATATTTCACTTATGTATCATAGCCAAACCAAACCTAACCATGCCACTTCAAAACCATTCAAATTTCCGCCGACGCGACGAGTTGAGCTAGCCGATGGTGCACTCTGGGTACCAGAGATGATGACGTCACGCCTCAGGCCCATCAACCAATCAAATGCGCCCTGTAGCTTTCGCGTATTGGAAAAACAAAATCACGCATTCCATTCGGGACAAGCTGGTGGCGTCTTTTTATGTTGTCCGGAAAATTGCATAACTCATTCGACGATGAAACTACAGATATATATGATGACCTCAGGTCAGCTAGAATACTTCAGTGAAGAGGGCAAACCCTCACCGCGACTAAGACGTTTTGGCTGTCGGTCTGAGCCAGACCAGTCTGGAACGGACGGGGCAGCGCCGACCAGAGCCAGACCAGGCTGGGACGGACGGGGCAGCGCCGACCAGAGCCAGACCAGGCTGGGACGGACGGGGCAGCGCCGACCGGAGCCAGACCAGGCTGGGACGGACGGGGCAGCGCCGACCAGAGCCAGACCAGGCTGGGACGGACGGGGCAGCGCCGACCAGAGCCAGACCAGGCTGGGACGGACGGGGCAGCGCCGACCGGAGCCAGACCAGTCTGGGACCGACGGGGCAGCGCCGACCGGAGCCAGACCAGTCTGGGACGGACGGGGCAGCGCCGACCGGAGCCAGACCAGTCTGGGACCGACAGGGCAGCGCCGACCGGCGGTCCGAGGGCTCCGAGTACACCGCGGGCGGGTGGGCGGGCGGGCCGGCCACCGGAACCGCCTGCGGCCCAGAGCGCCCGCATTGTTTGGCAGCACCGTCAGCGGCGGCGACCGCCCCTGCCGGCGTTCGGAGCCGACGCATTTCCATACAATCGACGGACGACGATCTCCGATAGCGCAAGAGGTCGATGTCGACACACCGACCCTCTCTTGCTGCCGCCCCTCCCCCGCTCCCGCCCCTCCGGCACCACACCACCACCTGCCGTGCTGTCGACGATGTCGTCCGCGGGCGGCACGACACGTTCGGCGTGTATCGGCGCCCTTTTTGCGGCGCGCTGCGCACGTTTCGGCGTGCTCGTGTGGTCGGCGCGCCGCGGGAGTGGAAGCGCGGCCCGCCGCCGCAGTCGATGCTGCGCCGCGGCGTCTGTGGCGCGGGCTGTGGTCTGCAAAACAAGGCCCGTGGGACGTGTGATGAGTCTGGCCGGAGGCACCGCCAGACGGCGGCCCAGACGTCGGCCCAGACGTCGGCCCAGACGTCGGCCCAGACGTCGGCCGAGACGTCGCCCCACACGACGGCTCAGGCGGCGGCCCAGACGGCGGCCTAGGCATCGGCCAAGACGTCGGCTCACGGCGCCCAGACGTCGGCCCAGAGGCAGCCCAGGCTGCGGCCCAGACGTCGGCCGAGACGTCGCCCCACACGACGGCTCAGGCGGCGGCCCAGACGGCGGCCTAGGCATCGGCCAAGACGTCGGCCCAGACGTCGGTCCAGACGTCGGCTCAGGCGGCAGCCCAGGCTGCGGCCCAGACGTCGACCCAGACGTCGGCCCAGAGGGCAGCCCAGGCTGCGGCCCAGACGTCGCCCCACACGACGGCTCAGGCGGCGGCCCAGGCTGCGGCCCAGACGTCGACCCAGACGTCGGCCCAGAGGGCAGCCCAGACGTCGGCCCAGGCGGCGGCCCAGGCGGCGGCGCTGACTCGGTCTCGACTGGTCGTCGAAGCAGCCGTGCTCCCCGGATCTGCCCGAATAAAGCCGCCCATTCGACACATCCGCGTGAGCTTCCGGCCAGGTGCGGCCGGAAACACGAACGCAAATGTTTTTGCGGTTGTCGGCGGCTGTCTGGTGCCGGACGCGAGCGGCGCCACGCTAAGGTAACCAGCCGCGGTAACGCCGGCTTGTCGACAGGCCAACGTGGCGCGGCAAAAACTGTGTCGCTCGGTTGCGCTCACTTGGACAATTACCTGCGCGTGTACGTCCAGCGGTAGAATAGGAGATCGTGCCGTGCTCCCCGTCGACGACAGAAGTGGGAGAAGATCGGATGCCGTCGGTGGACTCCTCCGCCTTCAAATGCAGCGCAGATTGTTCCAATGCCAGCCTGCGTCCGATTACACTGCATGAGCGTACATCATCAGATGTCCGGACGTCAGATGAGGCGGCGCCAGACGGCCATCTGTAGCCACTGGGGCCGCCGGACACCGATGGGGTCCGGCGACCCCAGCCGCCGGACACCGGCGGGGTCCGGCGACCCCAGCCGCCGTCCAGACATAACCTCGTGGTTTACGCGCCGTGCAGCAGGTGTTGGCACCTTAAAGCGACTCGCTCGACGTTAATCTGATCGTGATCATGACAGCGTGTGTCGAGATAAGCATCGAAGCCGACCACTCGGTGGTCGGGCGGCCACCGACCTGCCTGTCTGGCCGGCCGACAGCGATCCCATCGGTAATTACGGCCGGTGGCCGAGCCAGAGCCGGTCTACTCCCATGTGTCCACTGAAGCTCGTCTGAGCCGACCGGGTCGGCCCAATCACCACGCGCTTCCAACCATAATGATCTTGATTTTGCGACAGCGTCGCAATTCCTAATTCATGCGCACAGAATCAGACGAGGTCTTTTAAATTTGGCTTCCGCAGTCGTGACCATAATTCTTGTTAAGTACGCGCATTTCGTATTTCGAGAAAAGGTCGTGTGGCGGCACTTAGCCCGAACCTGGCCAACCGAGATCGACTAGAGGCCACTCGCCAGACGCGTAATTATGTCGTCATGTCACGCGACCTGCGCATCGTAGGGCCGGAAGACCGCGTGACTGGTGTCGGTCCGATTGAGAGTGCCGCACTGAACACACAGTGACAGACAACAGTGACCGTGACAAAGTGGCACCTATGCCAATTCGATATTTTTGCAGTACACTTAATTTTGAGATACGATACTGCTGCACCCAGGCAGGACCACTGCTGAACCCTGACCGGACCAGTCCGCTACTCCCCGACTGCACCACTGCTGTACTCGGACCGGACAACTGCTGTATCCTGACCGGGCCACTGCTACGGCCCGACCAGGCCACTGTTACACCCTGACTAGATCACTGCTACGTCCTCACCGGACCAATACTGGCCCCGGACCTGAGACGACTCCCAAGCTGATCCCCGCTTTGGCGCACCTCTCCTGCCAGAGACCACCGGAAGACATATGGGACAACACATTGGTAGACGGGTCCGCCCGTGTCTCCAGTCGGCTCCACTCGTCGGTCAAGTCGGCGAACACCGCCGCGCTCCCGGTCGGCGCCGACAATGCCACCGAAAACCGCCAAGAAAGTCACCAAAGAAACGCCAAGAAACCGCCAAGAAAGCGCCGGGGAAGCGTCAAGACAACCGCCGACGGCGGACAGTGACGGATGGGAGCGCGCCCGTGGCGAGAACGGCGCGGCTGTGCGCTGCATCGGCTATCCGACTGTAAAGCGTGACGTGTTTGCTGATCGGGAACCGCCACCCGGCCGCGACGAGTCGGTTTGAATCAATTCCGATCAGCTGCCGACCTGCGCATGTATTGCCGCTGGTGCCGCAACCGTCGGCACAAGTGGACGCCGGCGCGACTGGCTGGATTCAGGCGAACCACGGCTGGAAACCGGGAAGGAACGCTCCAAGGAGTGGCGCAGCGATCAACTGAGGTCGATTGCCTCTCTTTCACCGCTGCCAGCAGTCGCCTGCGTTGATAATATAGGGGTGCAGCCACACCGGCACTCAGCGTTAAAACATCGCCTGGGATTCCACGGGATCGGATCATCAAAACGCCCCGCGTCATTTGGCTTGGGTGGCGGCCGCCGCGGCACCGGCGGGCTTCGATCCGATCTTGCAGCGGACGTGCGTTCCGGCCGGCCGGCGACCAGATAAAGCTGAGAGCTTCTGAGAGAGCGGAGTGTGCCGCGCCCTTTCGGTCTGGGCGCCGGGGTCGCGGCCGCGCCGAGACGGTGTCCGCCGGCGCCGGACTCCGCCCGCGACACCGGAGGGCACGCGCCGCGGCCGCCGCAGCGAGAGGCCGCCCGCGGTGGGGGTGGGTCGACGGCGGCGGCCCAGATGCGCGCCGCTTCGATCGCGCGCCGGCCACCGCACCGCCCCGGTAAAAAGGGCCGCGGCCGCGCGGCGCGGCCCGGCGCGCGCTTTTTCTCCGGCCGGCCGCCGCCGCGGAAATGGCGCCGGCGTAATGGAGGCGGCCGTCGGCCTGTCAGTGCGATGCTGCACGCGGCCGGCCGGCCGCTTCCTGCCGCGCTGATCCGCACACGTCTGCCAAGACGCATCATGGCGCGTGGAGGACATTTTTCGCGCGAGCCGGTGCAAAAACACCGCCGCCGGCCATCCCCTGCTGACGGCTCGGTGTTTAGTCGGGAAATGAATGCCCTGATTGGGCGAACGTGACTGTCTCTCTGATCCGGGCTCCACCTCGTTTGGAAGCCCTTCAGCAGGCTATTGTCATAAATCCGTGCGTCGTGCTCTTGCTGCTCACTTTCCCCGGGTTAGGTACGGACGTGTTACGCGCCTGTCGTGTTGTCCCAGTCACCTGCGCGCTGACCGGGTGGCGTCGGTGTGGATGCTCCACGACGGCCGGCGACGTAGCGGAGCGCGCGTCGAAATCGACGACCGTCGACGTCGGCGTCGTGTATTTATGAGAACGGCCGAGCCCTGCGGTGGATCAATGCGGAAACGGCGAGTGAGAGAAAAGTCAGGTGCGCCCGGCGGCCGTGTGTGGCTCTCGTCAGAGCCGCACCTGCTGCAGCCGGCGCGCCCTGTCGTCATCGAACGCGCCTCCGCACTGGTCACGTTCGCCGGTCACGGCGCGTTCGACGCGACGCGCGCTGGTCGGCCGGCATCCGCCGCCGCCGGGTCCCCGTCACGTACGGCGAACGACGCAAACACGGCTCCGCAACCGAGCCTACAATCGCACCGCCGAATTGTCCGCCGTGCCACTGCCTTTCGGCCTGTTTTCGACGTCGAGAAACGGCTCGTAAAAGTGGGTGGGAGGGCGGTGATGTTTTGCAACTCGACTCTTTGCATGCAGTGCTTGCTGCAGGCTTAATGGTTGTGAATTCCGAGCGGTGGTGCATGTATGTGGAAAGGGGACGTGGCATCCAGGTGTTGCCACGTCCTTAGCCATTTCCTTTGCACAATGTTTTGCGAGGAATGGGATCTAGCTAGTACTCTACCAAAAGTGGGTGGTGGGTACTCTGCCAAAAGCACTGGAGAGTTCTGCCACACCGGATGCTGTGGCTAATTGTTGGAACACATCAGGGTTGGTGGAGACTTCGCTGTTTCCTGAACCATGAGTGTAAGGTCGGAAATCTCTGACAAAACCAAAATGGCCCTGGTTCGAACATTTTCAGATTAAATATGAAAATGATAATTAGCATCAGCTGGATACCAACCCGGGGAATCTGGATCCTCCGACCCAGCCGGTATCTCCAGCCATGCGAGTGTGACGAAATCGCAGAAATAATGGAGCAAGTGCGGCACCTGCCTTCCTGCGAGTGGCTGCTCTATCATGCGAGGAACCTCAAGCCAACATTTTCCATGAAAGAGGCCATTCGGGAGGGGATTATTTTGGACCCGTAGAGAAAGAACGCTATGAAATAGCCTTGTTCTACACATGATAACGGATAATCACTTATAAATGAACTTCACATATGAATGCAGTCGTGCGTTTGCCAAACGTTAACCCAAGTCGTTGTGCTTATGCGAGCACCTGTGATACTACATCATGCTTCTACCAGTATGCACCCATGCTTGTTATTGGCACAGCCCGCACAGCTGGCGCGTCCTTAAACACTAGACCACCGCACCACCCACGTGTGTGTTCCCATCCCACATCACTCAGCAGGTACCGGATGCGAGCTAGTCTGCGCTTGGCTGATCTCTAACACGGCGTGGCTATGCGGCGAGTGGCGGATGAACCTGTCAGATTTCTCAGGTCTCCAAGATCTCTCCGACCGCTCGCCATCGACGCCGGCTGGTCCGCCTCAGTCACTCCGGCCGCTCGCCATCGACGCCGGCTGGTCCGCCTCAGTCACTCCGGCCGCTCGCCATCGACGCCGGCTGGTCCGACTCAGTCACTCCGGCCGCTCGCCATCGACGCCGGCTGGTCCGACTCAGTCACTCCGGCCGCTCGCCATCGACGCCGGCTGGTCCGACTCAGTCACTCCGGCCGCTCGCCATCGACGCCGGCTGGTCCGACTCAGTCACTCCGGCCGCTCCCCATCGACGCCGGCTGGTCCGACTCAGTCACTCCGGTCGCTCGCCATCGACGCCGGCTGGTCCGCCTCAGTCACTCCGGACGCTCGCCATCGACGCCGGCTGGTCCGCCTCAGTCACTCCGGCCGCTCGCCATCGACGCCGGCTGGTCCGACTCAGTCGCTCCGACCGCTCGCCATCGACGCCGGCTGATCCGACTCAGTCACTCCGGCCGCCCGACTAGCCAGCCGTTCCCAACACCACGTGTCCGATCTGCGCCAGAATCGCCTCCGACGCGCCGCCACTGGCCGGCCCGGCTCCCGGCGCGCCTCCTAATGAAACGCACTGGCCTCCGTAACGGATGTGCCGGACGCGTGATGGCTGGCTGGCGTGTAGCACGCGCTCGGGGGTCGCCACCCCGGGATCGGAGGTCAGCCTTCACGTCGGCGACCTTTGGCGACAGGTGGCCGTGCAGCGGTCGGTGTGAACTGCCAGGGAGCCGGCGTCTCCTGCACAGTTGGCATGCGCCTTGCACATTACAAATCAGTTCACACCGCGTAATGATAGGATTGTGACGGCCGACTGAAGCGCCAACAACCGCTGTCCAGGTTAGCTGTAGCTCAGCTGTGCGCGAGATAAACAGCTGCTGTCCAGGTTACTTCCGGCTCAGCTGTGCGCGAGATAAACAGCTGCTGTCCAGGTTACTTCGGCTCAGCTGTGCACGATATAAATAGCTACACCTTCCGCATTCACTGCATGATAGCTAATTTGGAGTATAGTATATGATATAGGCTATATATTCTTCAACCAGTTATATGATCATTAGCATCCAGCGGTCCCTATAGGAAGTCCACGACGCCGCTACAGTAGGCAGAGCTGTCTGCGGCAACGCATGGTCAGATTCCGCGCGAGTACAGCAACGCGGATGCAGATTCCGTGCGGATACCGCTACGCGGTTTCAGATTCCGCGCGGGCACAACTCGAGTTCAGGTTCCGCGGGAATATCAATGGTTTCCCATTCCTCGCTTCCATAGCGTCACGCAACTGCTGCTGTTCTGTGCTTTGGCGAACTGGCAGCCTTTTAAGATACCTCTGTGTACATAGGTGCACATCTGTCAGTGTGGGCACGTCGCCAGTTTTCAAACGTCGGTCAAGGCACGCAGTCTGTTTTGTCTGCGTCTGTTCAGTCAGTCAGTCTGTCGGTGCCGGCACCTCTGCAAATGTGCAAATATCGCACAACGTTGGCGCATCGGCCAGTGCTGGAACGTTGGGCAACGTCTGCCAGCACAACGGTGCCAGTAGCAGGCTGATACTGGCACAGCGGTGCATGTAGCGGGCTAGTGCTGGCATGCGGCAGCAATAGCATGCTAATGGATAATGCTGGCACAGCGGTGCCAGTATCGGGCTAATACTGGCACAGCGTTATCAGCAGCGGGCTAATGCTGGCACGCGGCGCCAGTAGCGGGCTAATGCTGGCACGCGGCGCCAGTAGCGGGATAATGCTGGCACGCGGCGCCAGAAGTGGGCGTCCTAAAACTCAAATAACCAACCAACTAATGTTGGCACAGCGGCGCCAGTAGCGGGCTAATGCTGGCACAGCGGCGGCACCGCCGGGCGGCGTTAGCCGTAACTTTATTACACCGCGTGGGCAATGAAGGCTGCAGTTCCCGGGGAGTTGGAAGTCGTACCGTGGGCGCGCCCGAAAACCGCGCCAAACTAGCGCGCCAACAGCGGGCGTCTGCCGGATACTGGGCGACACCGCCACGCCGCCAGACGGCGCTCCGGCAGCCAGCACACCGCCGTCGGGCGTGCTGATGCGGTTATACTGATGCGAGGCCACCTCGTCCGGGAGAGCGCCCGCCAGCCTCTGAGCCGCCGGCCAAAAATGCGCTCGCTCTGCGTCGTATAACGCCACCGAGGCGTCGTCGGTGCACCTTTACCCGATCCCGGGCCTACCAACAGCACATGTGATGCAGTCCGACAGCCACATCCAAGGACGCTCGTCGCCACCAGCTATGCGGGGTGCGGACTAACGCCCTCCAGTACAACTTATGCATGCACACATGGGAAGCTTACGTTAATGGGGAGAAGCATCAGTGTTGACTCACCTCCCTCACTGGCGTCCTCTGTGACGGCGCCGCCTGTGATCTCATGAGACCGAACCTGGTCTCCACCGACAACGGGGGGGGGGGGGGGGGGGTGGGGGCAGTCCGATCCGTCGCCGGTGATCTCAAACCGTACGCGGCCTCATCGGCCAGCGCGGGGCCAGATGGGTCGGACCGGTGGGCCGAGGCGCCGCTGGTCTAGCCGACCGCCATCTGCATACCCTCGGCGGGAGATCATCATCAGGTGGCGGGCGCGACACGCCAGCAGCCGAGCCGGCCGGCGAGCCTGCCAGTGGAGCTGCACGCGTCGGCGGTGTCATCTTGCCACCGTTCTGGCGGCGCGACCGGGTGCCGCTTCAGGCGCACGTCTTCAATCTTCGTTGCACCAGCGGTCGTCAGCGCTGCTGGTCTCTCCGCTGTTGGAACCTCGCTTGTAGGGAGATCCGAGAGGGTGCCGGGGTACTGCGGCAATCAGTCTCGATTGGATGACGCCATCGCGTCCTCACTGGAAAACGAAGGCTTATGGAGATGAATTTTTGCACCTCGAAGTTCCTTGGGGAAGGACCCTTCTAGAACGTTCGAATTTTCCCTACCGCAAAAATATTCAACGGACGGCTAGACTAGGTGGATTCTGGACTAGTTTCTAGGGGAAATCGGCGGCCCTCGGGGAGTGCACCACCCGTCCACAAAAATATTCTAATCATTGGCGACTCTGGCCCAGCGCCCCCCCCCCACCAACAAAAAAGGACGAAGAAAGACATAAGGTGAACGCACCGAAGATGACGCAGTGCAGAGGCGCGTTCGATTTGAGATGGATGCAAATCTATGGACCCTTTTGGAGACAACCGGTAGGTGCCTACGACCCGTCACCACCATCACAGGCACCTAACCTGGCTACGCCACCGCCACCATCGGTGCAAGCCTCGCTCCCGTCCCCGCTACCGTCCCCGACACCACCTGCACCTACCTCGGCCGTGCCACAAATTAGCGCACGACACGCTCACGCCGGAATGGTGGCCGTGTACCACCTTCCGTCGTAACGCGGCTCATTGCACAGTACACACGTCCACACCCGCCCGTCCATAAACCCGGCCGGCAGCCGGCCAAAATTGGCCGCCCGGACACTGGCCTGCGGCGCTCGGGGCCGCTGCGGTGGGCCGGGCGCCGGCCAGACGCTGGTCCGCCAGAACGTGCCCGAGGCGCTTGGGCGGAGTGTGCGGCAGGGATGGAGGTCGGGGACGGGGCGGAGTGCGCTGTCTCATATAACAGCTCAGCACGATCAGGGAGAGACGCGGTGTGGGGGGGGGAGTGATCGCGAGTCGGAGACGGCATCATGTGAGGTAATGGTCAAAGTGGAGGCGACGGTGATGTGCACGGCAGACGGACTGATTGACTCAGTGCCGGCAGAGCGGGGAACACACTATGACTGATGACAAAGCAAAGGAAGCGACGTGGAACACTCGCGGACAGCCACATTGCTGACGAGAATGGACGCACAAATGCAGCCCCTCGCGCTGACATGGCGCAGCGGAGGGTGTTCAGCGAGGCGAGTCACCTCCACCGGGGAGGGAGAGGGGAGATGTGTCGGAGCGAGGAACGAGCCGAGTTGTGCGGCCAGCTCGGCTTTGTAGCGGCTCGCCTTTCTGCTCACATTTCAGGGGAACGAAGAGATTCAGAACGGACGAATTAACGTAATACATGTTGCGACCCGAAACAAAAATATGCTAGCACAAAACTACCTCGACCGGTGGTGTCACACTTGGAAATGTGGTCAGTTGTTAAAATGGCATGACTGTATATATACATATATATACATATATATATATATATATATATATATATATATATATATATATATATATATATATATATATGTGTGTGTGTGTGTGTCTATATGTCTATATATATATATGTATATATATTATATTTTTGGAGCAGGTTTTCTTTTACACGTACAGAAGTAAATGCGACAGCGTTCTCTGCATTTATCTTCCTCTTATTGACGTTTCCTAGTTTTCGGACGCATGATCTATTTATTATAATCTGCAAGATTACGTAAAATATCTTCAAGCGGTGCATTGATTAACACGGTTAATATGATATGAATAGTAGAGGAAGTGAGCATCTATGTGAAACAAGTCGTTGATTCGAAGTTACTTTTTTGTCGACGTTTCAACCATCCTTGATCATGTTCAGAACAACACAGTACGAATTACGTAGTAGTAATGCAAGCATGCCCAAATTGAGAGATGATACATACAGTTTCAATTACACAACACTTCCTGTCCTGAAGGCAGGCGTAAGATCAAAAGGGAATGTATATGAATATTCCGTGAAATACGCTCATCAGACATGCAGTGACCACAATACAGGTTACACGATGCACAATACCTAATACCTATGATGAACAGAGCACACCGCGAGCATTAAGAGCACTCATGAAGGCGGTAGGTGTCTATCATATGGGGTAAATGCGTGCATGTCTTCGTATGTGCATTGATGGTGGGAGCTGTCTCACGGATGTAGATGGTTTCAGCTGCCGCCAGGCGCCGCTGATCACGACAGTGTAACAGGATGGTAGTATTAGCTGTGAGTAGGCGTCTAGTAAGATATACGCTGTGTTCTGTTGAAAGATGACTTTTTGGGCCACCATCCTGGAGATGCATGGTCAGGCGGCGGCTGAGTGTGGTAGTTGTGTTACCGATGTAGCATACGTTATGGGTATTGCACAGGCGCACACCCAGGATTTTCTCATGGGGGGGAAAAGGGCCCGGACCGAAAAGGGCACTGGGGCCCGGAGCACACTAGAAGGTTTGTTGACCGGGGGGGGGGGGCGTGAATTTTCCATGCCGCGCATAGGACAGGAAAGGGCACAGGGGAATTTCATTTTTAGGCCAAAAGGGCAGTTTTGGCCCAAAGGCACCTTTGGCACAGGCGGGGCACATAAGGCAGGTGATTTTTTGGCTAAATTTGGGACATTCAGGCCAAGATGGCACTTTTCGGTCAAAAGGGCACTTTTAGCCAAAGGGCACTTTGGTCTCTTGGAGGGCCCCTGGACCCCCCTCCGGTGCGCTACTGGTAGTGCACTTGAAATGATATACAACGTCGGTCTGTTGCAATGTGGTAGGTTTGAAGGTGTTGTTGCATAGAACGCGGGATGCTATTTTTGGTGTCTGGTAGTAAACAACGAAGCGAGTTTTGTGATCATGCGGGACAGGCATGATCACAAAAACACCACACCTGCCCACACATGATTTTACGCGTGACTTCAAGACAGGAAGTGTTGTGATTGAAACTGTATCTGTCGTCACTTAATTTGTCCTGCTTGCATTACTCCTACGTGATTTGTACTGCGCTAATTCTGAACCTGGTCAAGGATGGGTGAAAGATCGACAAAAAATACAGTAACTTCGAATCACGACTTGTTTCATATAGATGATCACTTCCTATACTATTTTATATAATCTTATAGATTATAATAGATCGTGCGTCCGAACACTAGAAAGCGTCAATAAGAAAAAGATAGTCGCAGAGAACGCTGTCGCATTTAATACTGTATATGTGTGTGTGTGTGTGTGTGTGTGTGTGTGTGTGTGTGTGTGTCATGCACTTTTCTTGCGCTGTGGCACGCCTGTAGCCATTCTGCCACTTGATACCATTGTAGTGGTTCGTTCAAGGCAGGCTCGTAATGCCGAATCCGTGCCTGACGGCTTCCGGGCCGAACGCGAGCACTAGCCAGAGCCGTGACGTGACGCATGGCTGGCCAACACGTGACCCGTCTGGGTCAGAGCCGTGGCGCATGGCTGGCCGACACGTGACCCGTCTGGGTCAGAGCCGTGACTCATGGCTGGCCGACACGTGACCCGTCTGGGTCAGAGCCGTGGCGCATGGCTGGCCGACACATGACCCGTCTGGGTCAGAGCCGTGACTCATGGCTGGCCGACACGTGACCCGTCTGGGTCGGACGACCCACGGACGACCCATCCTCGGCTGGTCGGACACCAGCCGTACATCCTCGGCTGGTCGGTCACGAGTCCTGCATCCTCGGCTGGTCGAACACCAGTCCTGCATCCTCGGCTGGTCGGACACCAGCCGTACATCCTCGGCTGGTCGGTCACGAGTCCTGCATCCTCGGCTGGTCGGTCACGAGTCCTGCATCCTCGGCTGGTCGGTCACGAGTCCTGCATCCTCGGCTGGTCGGACACGAGTGCTGTATCCTCGGCTGCTGCTCCAGCCACTCCCGGCCGGACACCGACTGCCGTCGTGGCCGACTGCCGTCGTGGCCGACTGCCGTCGTGGCCGACTGCCGTCGTGGCCGACTGCCGTCGTGGCCGACTGCCAGTTGTGGCACCGACAGCAACCGACGGCAGTCGGCACGTGTAGTCGGCGCTCCGCGGGTGGACTGAGCCGTCTCTCTGCCTCCGTTCAGTTGGTAGTTATGTGCCGCGGCTTCAGAGGACTTGCCGAGCCGCACCTCGCACACCGCCTGAGCACCGGCTGCTCGGACAGGCGTTCCCGCGCGGTAGTCCGGCGTGCAATGGCGGGTTCTCGGGGGAGGGGGGGGGGGGTGGCCTCCCGGTATCGCCGCTCCGGCCGGCGGGGACGTGCCGTGAGGAACTGACGAGCCGCCGGCGTGTGCCCGTAATGGAGACGGACAGCGCCGGCCACCCCGACAGGCCGGGGGTGCGGCGGCAATCACGGTCGCTGTCGCTGCAGCCACACACGTGATCCGGACCGTCGGCGGCTGGACCGAGAAGCGCGCGAATCGTAACAGCCAGACGGTGGCGACCATGGACGGCCGGGAGTCCAGCTGGACCGGTCGGGAGTCCAGCTGGACTGTCAATGTGCCGGGCTGACGTCATTATCGCCCGTCTCGTCCGGTGCTGAGAGCCGAATGTTCTCAATGCTACGGTCGGGAGACGAGTCCTCCGCACTAGCTAGCCCGGCCCCAACGGTAACCTAGCAAATCGGAGGTCTATCGACGTCTAACCCAGTTTCCCACCGCCTCAAATGGCCCATGCTTAATGGCAACTTTGCAAATTCGTGGTCCATCGACAGTATCAAACGCCTTTTACTCCCTCTCAAAGTTTGCCGTAAAACTTCCCTTGACTTTGGGAAGAGCTCGGGCCAGTGAAAGGGTGACAGGATGTGTCAGCGTGACTCGGCTCTTTCTGAAGCTCCTGAAATTGGCTTGTCCTACACACACACACACACATATATATATATATATATATATATATCAGTCGGCGAAAATTCGACACCTGATCGCCAGATTGTGGGCTCTAGTCGAATAATCATCGGGCTTGCCGAGTCTGCCGACTACCAATCAACGTGAGTGTGAGAGACTAGCAACTCTCATGGCCTAGCGGTCGATTGTTTCGCACAAGAGCCGGCGATCTTCCACTTGCCCTGTATTCTGTGGAACAAACGGAAGGGCTACTACAGGGGAGTGTATTAAGTGTGGCGTTTCCGCCATCATGATCAATGATATTTGCGACTCTCTTCCACGAAATGTTGGCAGATCACTGTTAGTGGATGACGTAGCGATTTGGTGCTCCATATCCAGTGCACCGTCAATGGTATGGCAACTGCAGTTGGCGCCATCAAGCTTGGAGAGGTGGAGCTCCATTAACGGGTTTCGGTTATCTTTTTCGATAACCGTTGTAATACATTTCTGCCGGCGCCGCCGATGCTGCCCAGACCCTGCTCTCCAGCTGTATGGGAAGCCAATTTCCTTTCAGCGCGCCGCTCGGTTTTTAAAAAGGAATTTTTGACAACCATCTTAATTACAAGGACCACTTTAAAACACTTCGAGATAAATGTTTTACACCACTGCACCTTCTAAAGATGGTTACGCGCACGTACTACGGAGGAGACAGGAAAACTATGCTCATGCTGTACCGTTCCTTTGTCTGTTCAAAGCTGGACTACGCATGTTTTATATATATGACATTACTATAGGCGCTGTACGACCGTCGCAGTCGATGCGCCCTTAAGCCCACATAACCAACTAACCAACCTGTATTCTGTGGATTTCTATTCTCCCATCATTAGTGGTGTGGTGCTGCTCCGACAGCCTGGCTGCTCGAATGCCCCGACATTGGTTCAGTCAATGTAGTCGATGCGCCCTAAAGCCCTAATAACTAACTAACATTGGTTGAGTACGCCGCGAGCGCGCGCGCTTTTTTGCGCGCCCCTCGCCGCTGGCCGGCCGTCCATGGCGGCGCTATTATTGAATAGAGTCGTAATTATGGCACAGCCTGATATCGGCCTATTACCTGAGCTGCTCCGACACCCCGACCGGGGTATTACGTCGTCATTCAGACGGCCACCTGTCAGGAAGCAAGAGCGGGGGACGGGCGCCGGCCGACGCCGCCGGGAACCCCGCTCGCCGCCGCGCTGCCCACCGCTGGTCACCTTTTTTGCGCGCATTCAAATGCGGCGTTTCTGATGAGGCCATCGTGTTGACAATTGCCAGCCTCCGCGTTCTAATCGGCGAGTAATAAGCGGCCGCCACAGAGCGCGTTTGCCGGTTCGCACGGCCCGGCGGCGGGGTTCCCAGGCGCGAGCCACCTTTCGTCGCCGCCACGGCGCGAGCCACCTTTCGTCGCCACCGCGGCGCGAGCCACCTTTCGACGCCGCCGCGGCGCGAGCCACCTTTCGTCGCCACCGCGGCGCGAGCCACCTTTCGACGCCGCCGCGGCGCGCTCTCGGCGCGTCGCCTGCCGAGTCGCATCGGCCCGCGGCTCTACCCTCAGACCGTGACGTGCAGAGTCAACGGACAGGGGCGGCTGGCGGCCAGACGTCGTATGAGGAGGGGAACGAGCGCCGCGGCACCGGCCGTGACCGCAGCTCAAAGACGCCGTTGATGCCGCCGGTCGCCGTCGTCGCAGTTGCGGCCGGCTCGCGGCGCCGCACAGGGCCCTCTCTGTGTGTGCCGACGACGGCATATGAGGCTCTTTGTCGGCCCGACCGCGACTCGGCCGGATCACGTGAGACGTGCCGCTCGGTCTGCCGAGGGCGTTCGTCACCGGCGGAGGTGCGCCCTGCTCTAGCCAATAATTCCCCACCTCACCTCCGCTCGATGCACTGAAACTCGGACGCTCCGCCTGTTGGTGGGCTTCAGTCTGCTGCTCAGTCTGCCGGTGGGTTTCAGTGTGCTGCTCCGCCTGCCGGTGGGCTTCAGCCTGCTGCTCAGCCTGCCGGTGGGCTTCAGCTTGCTGCTCAGACTACCGTTGAGTTGTATCGGATGGCTGTTGATCGTTTTAAATACACATTGGAAGCCTTTTCATCTCTGATTTTCACACGCTGCGATGTTTTGTATCATCATGATGTAGGTAGGCTCCGACTTAATTTGTCTTGATAGTCTGGCCCGTTTTCACTAGCGCCGCCGTTTCTTTGATCTTGCATTGATTTCAATGCCTGGAACGGCGAGCGCTCATCCGTTGCCACATCCTCTTTCACTCACTCTGTTTGCGCTGGGTGGCGCTTTGCCGGCGCATCGATATTCTGCGAGAGGAAATTGGGGTGTTTTGATGCTCAGAATAAAGTGAGTGGTGTACAGATTGCAATGTCGTATGATCCGCCGTAGAGGTAAGAGGATATAGGTTAGAGGGTGAGGGAGGATAGAGGGAGAATAGAGGAAGAGTAGAGGACATCGTTGCATCACTCTGGTACACGACTCAGACGTGTTCGACATTCGCCGTCGGTAAGGAACGCCGGAGAAACATTACAGCTACCCGCCACAGCTACCCGCCACAGCCACCCGCCACGGTCACCCGCCACTCCCACGCAGCCTGGCGTCGCGCGGGTTGAAATCGCGTTGCACAGCAGACGCGCGGCCGCCGCAGCGAGCGCGGTGTTTATCGCACCCCGGCGCCAGCCGGAGGTCGGCCGGGTCGGGCCGCGATAGCGGAGCAAGCCGCCGTGCGTGCGGACATAAACACGCGCCGTGCCGGCGACAGCCGGGCTGGGCGGTGCCGAGTGGCCGCCGCTCGTGCCGGGCCGGGCCGCCGCCGCCGCCGCCGCCGCCGCACGGCCCCGCCGCACGGGCCGCGCGCACAGTCCAGATCAATATCTGCCGTCGGCCGCTCTGACGTCAGCTGATCGGACGGCGCGCTCGAGTGCAGCGCCGATTCTGGCGCGCGAGTCCGACGCCCCTCGGCGCGCTCCCACGCGGGGGTCGCACGCCCAGCCGCTCTATTCATCTGGCCGGTGTTCGCCGCGGGGGCGAGGGGGTGCCCACTGGCAGGAGCGTCGCGTCCCCCGGTGCCCCGGATACCGGTCCATTAGACGACGGAATGCAACGACGCTTTGCCCCCGGGTGCGCCGACGACTGAATGGCATTCCATTTGCGGCGGTCGGTTGGCGGGGACGCGATCCGGCGTGCGATTGTCGTGTTGTTGATGCGGGATTTATATCGCTGCTGTCCTCCGCGGACCGCGGGCGCCGTCGCGGGCGCCATCGCGGGCGCCGTTGGGGGCGCCGTCGCGGGCGCCGTCGCGGGCACCGTCGCGGGCGCCGCCGCGAGCGCAAACACAGCGCGTGTCGCCTTCCAGAGCAGGCAGCTCATTAACGTGATGCTTTGTTGGAATTATTAGTACACGGCGACTGGTATCACGACATAATCGGCGGCGAGCGTCTCGGCTTCACGGGGCCTTGTTTTGGTTCGCACGCTGATTGATGAGATGGTGTTCGCGCGATTGGAGCGATTGGACGGGCACGAGCGTGGGTCGCCCCGGCAGACCAGCGCCGTCGCCGTCCCGGGACCGCGTCGGTCGCGACGATAACCATATAGCTGAGTCGAGACCTACGCCTGCCCGCGTCACGTAATGCCGCGGCCATATTTTTGGCGGGAGGGATGTACTGCTACAATGTGTCCAAATTCGGGAGTTTAATTGCAAATGACGACTCTCAACTGGGACATGGTCCATCTAAAGTTGCGATTCCCACCGTCATCTTATCTGGCCCTTGCCAATTTCAGCGTAATAATGCATCTGGGTGGTGCTGCTAGGAAAAATTAAGACCTGAAACTAACACACAATTTTCTACACGTCACGTATACAATATTCAATATTTTAATTGCATCTTTCTTGAAAAAAAAAATCAACCAATTTTTATCTATATGTGATAATCAACTGAATATAACCGTTAGGTTACCGCAGCTGTTCACAGCACTAGGCTGGAGCAGTGCCGGATCTGACCAGAGTCAAAGTCTGCCACTCTGGCCTCCTCCAGGGCCTCCACCAGGGCCTCATCCAGGGCCAACTGCTCACGGAATCAGGGCTGGGGAAGTGTCAAATCTGACCCAAAGTTCGAGCGGACCGCCAGGCCCTCCTCCAACAGACTAACTCGGGATGGAAGAGGGGGGCGGCCTTCCCTTGGTCATTAGTGTGAACTCAGTTATTCAGTACGCCCGGTTGCCTTAACGTTGCTGAGATAGGGGCGGGGAGGGCGGAGTCCGGCTTCCGCGGATGATTTCCTGTAGCTGCCAGTCACTCTACCCTGATCCAAAATTCATCGGCAGGGGCGCTGGAGCATACCGTTGGTGGTGGACGCGGTCTCGACGATTACCACGATCCCCGGCGACTCGGTACTGTTTAGTCTCCCCGGACACACAGACGCAGAAGCGGTCGTCACGTGGGACGTAACCGCGCCGTAGACGCGGTCGTCGGAGCCGATGCGGCCACGTGTGTGGGGGACCACGTGTGGACTGCCTCGGCAGTGCGAGTCGTCCAGGCTGGATATGCGATCCAGTTTCGACGACTCGCACTGCCGAGAGCCATCTATTGTACCCGCGAGTGCACAAATACCCGGTTATCAATGTCAGCCCACAGCTTGGCAGTGTCAGCCCGCAGCTGGCGGATGCCAGTCAACAGCTAACGGTTCATGATTGTTCAATGTCAGTGTGCAGCTGATCGGTGTCGGTCATAGCTAATAAATGTAATCCACAACTGGTCAATGTAAGTAAACACCTGTTCGATGGCAGTGCACAACCAGGGAAATCAGGCTCAGAGGCCTGCTCTCCACGGAATTATTACAAACTGGGAACGAAGCGGAATTACAACACGGCCAAATATCCCTGGAATTCAAAGCTGCCGACTTTCACGCAACTTGTTGCAGCATGTAGCGCAACGAGTAGCACCTGCGCGAAGTGCTGGCTGGCCCTGTGGTTGCAGTCATCTGCCAGGCCAGGTCAGTGTCAGCGTGTGCCAGGTCACCTGCACCCCACCTCGCGCCCAAGGCCACCTCCCCATCCCTTCAACACGGTGACGCACCAGCGCAGTTTGCCCGGCGCCCCGCCGCTCGCTGGCAAATGGGCCACTCGCGGCGGCCACCTCCGACCGGAAGATTGATTCCTGGCAGGCGAACGCTTATTTTCGTTCGCGGCTTAAGAGCTCGATTGGCGTGTTTTCTTTCGGCGCCGGCTGAAGTGAAAAGGCCGGACGGCCCGGCGATTCGTCTGCAGCGGGCGAGGCGCCGCCCGCCCGCCCGCTCGAAACACGGCCGATGAAAGTGTGCCTGCGCCCGGGTCGGCGGCACAAACTATTACCGATGCGTTCAAAGGCGCAGAGATGCCGGCAGATATCGACGATTGATTTATGGCTGCGGCGGTGGCGCCTCCGGAGCCGCCCGCTCTCTCCGGACGCGAAGGCGCCGCCGACGAGGACGGCGCGCGATGGCGCCGTCGGCCAGCGCGTCGCCAGGCGTCGGTCTGGACCGGCGCCGGCGGGCCTCCGGGCGGCGCACGTGCAGACGGCGCCCGGCCCGCCAGCCGGAAGGTCGCCGAGCCGGCTGGGTCAACAGCCCCGGGCGGCCGGCCGGCCGACGCTGGCACGACTCGAGTCTGCGGCGGCCGTATGCCCGGCGGCGATGGGCGTGGGTCACGCCAGCGGCACGGCCTCGCCGGCCGGCGGCCGTTTGTCACCTGCCGATGGGCCGCGATGGCCGGCTCGGCCGTCCCACCCGCCGAGGCGCACTCTCGGTGATAGCCGGTCGACCGTGGTCGAGCAAGTCGACGGCATCGGCGACGACTGGCCGTCGCCGATGCCGACGGCCGATGACGTTGACGCCGACGGGAAAACGGCAGGCGGTGGTGACCTAGCGAACAGCCGACAGTGGGCAGCCGCGATGCGTGCGACCCCTGGTCCCGCCGCCACATAGCACTGCCGGCACGCCGCGTGATTTATCAGAGCATATATATCAATGCAATTTGCCTCGGACCGGCGTATTTCAGCGGACTGATCTGTGATTTGTTGCCCGAGCGTGCAACGGTGCCTTCTCACGCGACGGTCCGCGCCGCGGGCGGTGGTGGCTCGCCGCGGCCGATGGAGGTGGTGTGGGCGGTGGCGGTTCGCCTCGGCCGATGGAGGTGGTGTGGGCGGTGGCGGTTCGCCTCGGCCGATGGAGGTGGTGTGGGCGGTGGCGGTTCGCCTCGGCCGATGGAGGTGGTTCGGGCGGTGGTGGCTCGCCTCGGCCCATGGATGTGGCGCGTCAGCGGCAACGTTGGCTGGCGGTGGTGCGGCCGATTGTCGCACGGGACCGACATCGATCGCGAGTCCCCCGCGCGCGCCTTGTCAACTCGGCGGGGCCGGTCACCGCCACAGCGCCTCCCAGATCGATTTGCTCGAGTCGCCGAGAATGTCGGCCATGCCAGCAAACCACGCGGCCGGTAAACACGCGCCCCGCCCGACGCTTGGCTGTCGCGCGCGCGCGGCGACCGTGACGCGCCGCTGACAGACGACGACGAATCCGGCGCGGGAATGCGCGCGCACCGGCGGAAGTGGCGCACGCGCGGAGGAGAGGCGCGCCCGGCGGCAGTCACTACGGGCGCGGCCGCGTCGGCTCCCAGCTCTTTCCAAGGCCGGCGGAAATCGAATCGCCGAAGTCGATTTCAAATTGCCACGAGGGGTAGGCGGCGATTTTCACATGTGTCGATTTTGTAATTGCGGCTTGATGGGAGATAATGGATTTCCACCCGATTGGTCGAAAATTGGGCACCCAACTGCCACTCGAACACGACCCTGGAAGTGACCCCGAAGATACGACCGCCCAGAAAGTGTGTCAAGCGATTCAATATTTGTCCGTTTCCGGTGTTCATTTCCATACGATCAGAACAACACTGCGGCGCAGAGTAGATAGGCGCCGCGGTGCCGTGTACACATTTGTATGCATAGCATCGGCACAGCCCGATGTGCAGGAACTGCCCGTCACGTTCTGTCACGTTCATGGAACTGCCCGTCACGTTCCGTGCCCGCGGGGCCGAACGGGACGTTGTTGGCTCACACCTCTGTTTCTTGTTCCAGGTAAGACGATCACCGCCGTCTGCGATCCCCGCTTTTTCGGTCCCCCGGAGCGTCCATCCAGGTAGGCATGTGGCCGGCGCGACAGCGGGAACTGACAGTCTGCTTGGTGATGGGAGTAGCCCTAAAGCAGACCCAGCCGAACATGTTGGGAAGGAAAACGGATGAAGTTTTCAATCAACCCAGCAATTGTCCTCGATCCCGAAAAAAAAATATATTATCCGGTTGGCGGAAGAGTTGAAGCCTAATGTCCTGACAATGCGTGTTTAGAACTAAAAAATCGCATCATGCTGCAGTGTTATCCTCACGTCCGGACATGTGTGGAGATGGACAAGCCCCACCCATCCCCCTCCATAGTCTCGCCTCTGGTTAAACGTGAACTAAGTGACTGTTTGCTTCGATAAACGCGAGTACATACTACGTAATCTCAGACAAAGCTCCTTGTGACAGTTTCAGATCAATCATCGTCTGAAAACACACTTTCCGGATCGATTATCGTCTCAGGACACAACTACTGGCATTCCATCAGAAACAGAGGCAGAGAGACAGACAGAAAGGGATATAGATACAGATACCAATAGAGGCAGAAAAGACACATGGAAAGGCAAATAGACAGGGACAAGGACAAGGACAGGGACAGGGACAGGGACAGGGACGTGGAAAGGGACAGTGACAGGGACAGTGACAGGGACAGGGACAGGGACAGGGACAGGGACAGGGACAGGGACAGGGACAGGGACAGGGACAGGGACAGGGACAGGAACAGGGACAGGGACAGGGACGTGGGCAGGGACGTGGACAGGGACGTGGGCAGGGACGTGGACAGGGACAGGGACAGGAACAGGGACAGGGACAGGGACGTGGGCAGGGACGTGGACAGGGACGTGGGCAGGGACGTGGACAGGGACAGGGACAGGGACAGGGACAGGGACAGGGACGTGGGCAGGGACGTGGACAGGGACGTGGACAGGGACGTGGACAGGGACGTAGACAGGGACGTGGACAGGGACGTGGACAGGGACGTGGACAGGGACGTGGACAGGGACGTGGACAGGGACGTGGACAGGGACGTAGACAGGGACGTGGACAGGGACGTGGACAGGGACGTGGACAGGGACGTAGACAGGGACGTGGACAGGGGACAGGGACGTGGACAGGGACGTGGACAGGGACGTAGACAGGGACGTGGACGTGGACAGGGACGTGGACAGGGACGTGGACAGGGACGTGGACAGGGACAGGGACAGGGACGTGGGCAGGGACGTGGACAGGGACGTGGACGTCGACAGGGACAGGGACAGGGACGTGGGCAGGGACGTGGACAGGGACGTGGGCAGGGACGTGGACAGGGACATGGACAGGGACGTGGACAGGGACGTGGACAGGGACGTAGACAGGGACGTGGACAGGGACGTGGACAGGGACGTGGACAGGGACGTAGACAGGGACGTGGACAGGGACGTGGACAGGGACGTGGACAGGGACGTGGACAGGGACGTAGACAGGGACGTGGACGTGGACAGGGACGTGGACACGGACGTGGACACGGACGTGGGCAGGACGTGGACAGGGACGTGGGCAGGGACGTGGACAGGGACAGGGACAGGGACAGGGACAGGGACAGGGACGTGGGCAGGGACGTGGACAGGGACGTGGACAGGGACGTGGACAGGGACGTGGACAGGGACAGGGACAGGGACAGGGACAGGACAGGGACAGGGACAGGGACAGGGACAGGGACAGGGACAAGGACAGGGACAGGGACAAGGACAGGAACGTGTACAGGGACGTGGACAGGGACGTGTACAGGGACGTGAACAAGGACAGGGATAGGGACAAGGACAGGGACAGGGACAGGGACAGGGACAGGGACAGGGACAGAGACAGAGACAGAGACAGAGACAGAGACAGAGACAGAGACAGAGACAGAGACAGAGACAGAGACAGAGACAGAGACAGAGACAGAGACAGAGACAGAGACAGAGACAGAGACAGAGACAGAGACAGAGACAGAGACAGAGACAGAGACAGAGACAGAGACAGAGACAGAGACAGAGACAGAGACAGAGACAGAGACAGAGACAGGGACAGGGACAGGGACAGGGACAGGGACAGGGACAGAGACATGGACAGGGACAGAGACAGAGACAGAGACAGAGAGAGAGAGAGAGAGAGAGAGAGAGAGAGAGAGAGAGAGAGAGAGAGAGAGAGAGAGAGAGAGAGAGATAGACAGAAAGAGAAAAATAGAGAGAGAGAGAGAGACGATGCAGTTGAACTTAAATGTGATACAGGGAGACAGAGGGGATCGAGTACGACAAAGAGAAGGGAGATATTAACACCGAAGAAAAGGCAAAGAATAAGCTGGTCGATTGGTCGATTGTCTAGCCGCCCATCAACCACTCAGGTCAAGCGGAGTAACTGCAGGTGTTGCTTTTTTCTGAGCATCGCGTGAT